>JAAAKG020135610.1:0-36179 GCA_010014905.2 Druon quercuslanigerum | reverse complement strand
TGATGCCGCACGATTCTACTGATACTCCAATTCTCGAGTGAAGCCTGTGTTACTCTTCTGATGCCATACATTATTTTAGTAATTTGTTTAACCGGCGTCGATTCTGAATCGACGCCGATTAGTGAGAATCAATAATTCTCGGAGTGAAATGCCCCTCGGTATATTTACAATTTACATCCGGCTTGCTGTTGCTCTCGATTATTGAGAAATGGGTCAATGTCATGAATAAGGAGCCAATCTTGATGTTCGAATATCCCACCCTTTCTCGCGTTTGTCTGAGGCTCGAAACGTCCCACATATCGTTGCGATTAAAATCGAGACTGTCGCTGATTTTATGACTTGGTTGCCTTTCAAAAATATTATATTACTGACGTTTATTACCAACGTCGTTTACGGTTAATGGGATTTTTCTGGTAAAATCCAATTGACTGATATTATATTCCTAAAGGCTTGGATTAAGATGTTAATGAGGTTTAATAAAATTGAGTAGATGGGTACTTAAAAAAAATAATTTATTATTGATTTTGAATTTTATACACCAATATTTCAATTGAGAAATATAAATTTCGAATATTCAGTTTTTAGTTTTCCACTTAAACTTATTATTATGTAAAGCCAAGAATTTTACGAATTTAATTACAATACTGAATATTAAAATGCCAAAGAACCCATCAAAGGGATTGAAAGATCTGTTAAATTCTATATTTAACTGCAGATTAAAGCTTTTACAGAGATAAGGATTCCTTTTTCTGGGAATTAAACGAACTTAATGTAAGCTTAATATATATGTGCTGTTGCTTATTTTAATTTCGAAATGAAAGTGGTAACACGCGTTAATTTTTCTTCGACTGAAAGGAATATTCTTAATGAATGAATGAATGATCTAAACTCTAAATACTTAAATTATAAGTAATAAATAATCAAAACAGTGCTTTCGTAATAATATATTCATTTTCTATTTTAGTGAATTATTTTTTATCAACAATTTTTCAATGAAAAAGTTCTTTTGCAAATCGTATAGTATACTTTTAAATAAATTAAAAAAATAAGCTTTTCTTTTACCATGGCAGATAAATTCAAATCAGTTTAAAAAAAGGCAGCGTAAGCGAAAATTGATTGCAAAAATATTTTTGAGCATCTGGCAACTTTCTCATATTATCAAAATAATAATAATCTGTAAAATCTGTTGAAAGGTCTGTCTGCGAGCACGATAACTTTTGAAAGAATTGACAGATTGGATTGTCCTTTGGTACACTCTCTTAGTATCTTAAATTGAAGCTTAAGTTCTTTATCCAGCCATTTTGGATAAAAATTCAAAAAGTGAGCGTATTTTGAATATTTTTGAGACCACTTTTTTCAAAATTCAAAAATTCTCTGTACGGATATTCATAGTATTCAAAAAGACGAACAATTTATCCTAATGACTTTTTTCCCAGAAAAATTCCCAGAGTTACAGCATTTACAAAATTCAAAAAAACACACACATAGAACATTCTAAGCCAAATAACGCACGATATGTAAAAAAGTCAAGAGAAGAAAAATGTTTCTTTTTGAATGCCCTAAAAGATTATCATAAAAAATTTTGAGTTTTCTTGCGACTTGTGTCGCAAGTGACACTTTAACAAAAGTCAACAATTTCTCGAATATTCGTGAATAATTATAGTAAATTGTCATTTATATTATACAAACCAACGTGGTACATATTAGTTTGATTGTTTTTTTTTATCATAAAAAGTGATTTTGCCGTGGAAAAGTGCGATCTCTAAACTGCACAATTTAGATTTTACAGATACAATAACAGCCAACTTTTAATTTTTTAGAAAGTGACTTTTTTTATTGTAAGTAGGTTGTTATTGATTATAACAATCATTCGCGATAATAATTTTTCTTGATGTTTTCAGGCATTCTACATATTTTACTAAATTTGCATTTCAGAAATATTGGATTCCATTGCCAAAATTTTGTATGTCCCACACAGGATATTGAATGGATATCGTACGGGGCGGAAATCTCGATATCCTTGGAATATGCCACGGATTTCCCGGGAGGTTTTTGGGACATTTTTTAGAATATACCATATCCTGCCAAGATGTCCTAGAGATATGCCAAGGACATATCGTGGAGGGAGGAGGAATCCCTGTGACTGGTCATACAAATAATTTAATTCACACCTCCACCCCTTTCCAAAGTCTCAAGTGTGGGAGGGAGGCATAGGAAGTTTTAGTATAGGCAATTTTGAAAAATTCGGTGGTTACCGCTTTTTGGAACCTTATACTTATAAAAAATAACAATAAAAATAATTTTTTATACCGTAATTCCATTAGTTTCGCCTTAACAACTAGTCACGCTCTTAACCGCGGGAAGGTTGGAAAACCTATGAAGGAATTTTTTCATTTTATAATTTTTTTGTTCTATATTTTTTTGCTTTTAATTTTCTTCTTTTTTTATTATTTTAAAAGCTTTGCTACACATTTCTTTATCTTTTGTATTTTTTATAGTTTAAAATAAAATCTCTAGTTGCTCTTGCCAGGATATCAAATTTGAATGTCTTGAATCAACTGAGAGAAAGGGTATGCTTACAATTTCTTAACCGTGGCGCCAAAAAATGTTGCAAAGGTAATCGACTAAATTTTTTTTAGCTTCTCCGCGTGACATAAATTGACGGATCCAATGAAAAGTGGGACAAAAATATGGCTGGTGGATAAACTAATATTCAGAAGCGATTTCTCAACCGATTTGAACTTTCTTTTTTCTAATTAAAGCTAATATAATTCTGCACGAACCTGTCATAGCAGATTTTAAAAAAGATTTTTTCTTATTCAATAAGAAAAATGAAAAGAAGTTTTTTTTTAAGAATACCGATTTTTGAGAAATGCTTGGAGTCAATCCGAAATATCTAGAATCAATGAAGGTTGTTGGTTCTATCACTAACCACTAATACCATTACTTTCGTTTTATAATGGTGCATATTTTATGAAATTTGTATCTCAAAATTCCTATTATTGTAGAACTTATAGCGGGTTGAGCATAACAAATTCGTATATGGCGATTGCAGAAAAAGTAACATTTTCTTGATTATTTCGAAAACTAATAAAGTCATCACACCAAATAAAACGACGGTTTTTTGGGCGCATCCTATTTTGATCACTAGAGGTTCAATTGATAAAAACCTGGAATTTTCTCATTTTCCGCAGATTTTAACTAGTTTTACAGAAATGGTTAAATTATCAAACATTAAATATATGTAATCCTACAATCTAATTATGCCACTATTATAAAAAATGAAGGTAAGGATAAAAGTGGATCAGATATTTCTTGATTCTGTTGCAGAATTATCAACATAACAGGGACATTGATCCGGAATCTAGATCAAATGACAAGATCGAGAGTTATGCCGTCGATCTTTGCGTACTTCTAGCATTAATTAAATGGCAAAGAGGTATAATTCTAGGTACTCGAGAGCGACACTGCGACACGTGCTTCGGCGCGGTATTCGGTAGCTTCCATTAGTATCATCGTCATCGCGTCAATTTTGCTAATTAAAATAGAAAAGGAATTAGAAGAAGGCTGGTTACTCGAGGCTCTCCCTACTTCACCTGAAAACGTTGGAGGCAAACCAAGGCCTCGGGCCTGAGGCGATCGAACACCTTGATTAAACCGAAGCTCCTGAATAGATCGCACCTCGATTTTCTTTGCCTCGCCTCGCCTCGCCACGCCACCAACAAGCCAACCACGTTTCGTTAAGGATACACGTGTATTTTAAATTACTAGCGACTTAATAGAAAAAAGCAACATATTTCTTCACTTTTAATCCTCTAAAGTGGCATTTTACATTTTTACCACCTAGAGAGGGAAAATTAAACTCGTACAAAAAAGGTATAAATCAGCATTTTTATGGAAATGCATTTTCTATATGGTTGAAAACCAAAAAGTTGGATTTATTCAATTTTTTGTTGTTTCAAAAGTCTTTGAGAACAACATGGAACTTTTCTTGTTCAAATTAATAGCAATAAGTTTAAAAATAATAATAAGCGAGACGAAGACCTATTTAACATTTCAATTTTTTAAATCTAATGATAAATATTCAATCTAAGACATTACAATTTTCTTAATAACAAAATAATAATTGGATCTGCTTCTGGAGCCTTTACGGAAATATCGAGTATTTTCCTTCTCACAAGTAACTTCATTTAATGACAATAAAGTTTGTACTACCAGTTGACAAGGTAATCCTATATTTTTTATTATTTAAAAGTATATTTTTACGTCGGGATAATTTGAAAATTAAGTGTTTTGCAGATAAAAATCACATGTTTTTAACAATATTTTCTTCAGAAAATCACCATCAATTATAGTACTTCTAATATAAAAACCGTGTTCCCGGATGATACAGAATTGGTGTACGGGATTTCTCGGCTTCTTAATTAGTTATTTTGGTCAAAGAAAGACATTTCAAGTTTGACTTGAGGATATAAATAATTCCGGGAGTACATTTTCAGTTTAACTTAATGATATTTAAAAAGCGATTGTAACTCTGTAACTATAATCAAAACAGAGAACAAGCTTTATTTTGTAATTCTGAAATTAATGATAAAAAATTATTTTTATTTACCCATTAGATCTTAAGCTTTCTTTAAAAGATATCACGACATAAATTTGAAAAAGGTAGTCAAGGACGCGTTACCGAATAACAATTATTCATATTTAACAGAATTCATTTTGTTAATGAGTAAACTAAAAATAATTTGGAAAAGTATAGGTGAAAAATATGCTTAATAAAAGTCAGGGGATTTCGTTAAATATAATCAGGACTGTCTCAGTCACGTTAAGTAACCTTTTTTTCAAGTCACGTTTTTAAGATAGTCACTATACTATACTATACTATATTTCAAATTTTTCTCGAATTCTCTCATAATCTTCTATGGTGTTTTTAAAGATTCCAAGAAATCTTCCAAAGATATCAATAATTTAAAGGGATTTTAACGGATTTAAAAAATTTTAGTGTATTTTAAAAAATTCAAAGTTTTTAAAGGATTTTAAATACCTCATGTATGTTAAAAGATTCCAAGGTAACTTTAAGAGATAAAAATATTTTAGGCTACCTCCGAGGATTTCAATGATTTTAGGGTTTTTTAAAAGCTCACAAGATATTTTAATAAAATTTCCAGTATATCAGGAAATATCATATTTACTTAAAGTCTTCTAAATTTTATTCAATTCCATAGATTTATTTAGTTTCTATTTTAGACGTCTTAAATTCTTTCAAAATCATCTTAAATTCTTAGACATTTCATTCAATTCTCTAGAATTCGCCTACATTTTTCTAAAATTATTTAAAACTATTTGAATTCAATGATTTTTTTCATATTTTTCAAATAGTTTCCATTCGTTTGATTATTTTCAAATTAACCTTGAATTTTAAAGAATTTCATTACATTTTTCTTAACACTTTAAGAATATTAAATAAAAAATTCATGAATTCAATATTGTTTTATCCCATTCATATTAAATTTCATAGAATAGAATAGAATAGAATAGAAATATGAATATATTATATGATATCTAAATATTCTTGTTTGTATTTCCTAATAAATTATGTCACTAGGCTCTTTGAAAATATTTGTTCTGCGGCCTACGCCAACCAAATTTTCGCGCCGCCAATTTCGAGGCCAATTCTTAAATTCGTTGATTGAGTTGAAGGCGCATTGAAAGTTAAATTTCTGTGTCATAACTTTCTAACTTTTTGAATCTAAAATTTAAATTACAATGTTTTATTTAAAAATTAACAAAAAAACTAAAAGCAATGAGTAAATTTTTTAATTGAAAAAATGCATAGAAGATATTATCTGATATTATTAAGCAAAAATTTAAAGGAGAGACACAAATAATCAGTATTTTTTACCTCAAGCGGATTATGATTATTTTTAAATTATAATTTTTAATTCAAATTTCTCATTACACTTTCGAAACTCACTTATTTGAATTATTATCTAAAAGAAATTTTTACAAAACATATGATAACTACAAATTCGGGGTAAACATAATCCTCTTATTGAAACCCGGACTTTCGACTCTTAGATACTTAAAATATCGAGAAAATGTGGCAAATGAGACGATTTCATACTTTATGTATATCTAAATGAAGTATAGTGAATGTATAGCACTAATATAGTGCAAGTTCTTATGAGTTGGTAATTTTCCTATTCAAATATTTTTAAATTGCTAACGTCATGCCCGATAAAATAATTTTGTTCATTTAACGTCGAATTAAAATTTTTAAAATCGGTCGACAGAAGAAAAAGCAACTAAAGGTCAAATATCTCAGTTGGCTAAATATATATCGTGACTAAATTAATTTTCTCCGGTGTTTGAATATTGAAGTTTGTACGTCGAATATTTCTTCGAAAAAATCTGATTCGAAATACATTTTGCTTGCAGTGATTTTTAAATCCGCTGGGACATAAGGAACTTTTGATATTTCTTTTTCGATCACCCAAGTTAAGCAGTACTTAGCTCGGTTATGCTCGGATAGGTGCCATCGTATTTTATGGGGCGAAACTAATAAGTTTTTAAACTGGCTTCACTCTTGAACCTATATAATATATATAATATACCTATACACCTTTTGTAATTGATTTTGCTACAAATGTACTTTACTTCGCGATTTATTAAAAGTTTTCAAACATTTTCTGGTGCCCGAAATTTTGTGGTTTAAAAGAAAATTCGTCTCGATTAATATTCACTTTGTAATTTTGTAATCGTATTCAAATATTTCCATTTCTTATTTAAAAACGCAGGTAATTAATGAAGGAGAGAATGTGCGAAATGAATTTATTTTGAAAAAGCAATCATTTTGCTTATCTACTTGATTAATTAAATAAAAAATAGTCGAATTAAAATTCGAAGTCTCATTAATTTAATGCATTAATATTTTCATCTACTGAAGTGATATCGTTCTCTTTGTGCTCTAAAATTTTTTTCGAAAGTTTTTGACAAAAAGCAGTATAATCTTCTACATGCGATTATGGTTTATTTTATTTTTATATTGCATCAATCATCGCAAAATTTCAATTTACCTAAAATTTCTGTAGAATTATATAAAATATATTTCAAACTGTAAAAAACTGCAAAAAAGTTTGATTTTTAATTTCAGTATTCAAAATTAAAAACTTGTTTTATTTAATTATTTCAAAATTATGTTCTGAAATCATTTCGCAGAAAGCTTGTCCATCTTAAAAACTAGTTTATTCTTATTGAATTTAGACCGAGAATATCCAAAAATAAATATAGCCTTTAAAATATTGTAAAAAAACATTAATGTTATTGCCTTTATTACCTGTTTATTACTTCATTACAACTGGAATATTTGATTTCTAGCCTAAAGTAAAATTAAATTTAAATTAAGTTTGAAATCAAATATGCAGAATTAAAAATGATTGAATCCAAGATTTCAAATTATAATTTAATCGCATTTCTTATTTAAAGAAATGAAAAGTTAATTTTGTAACTTTTCACTTAATGAAAACTTGAAATAAGAAATAAATTTTTAATGTTAATCTGACATTTTTGGGAAAGTACAATTTCTGGCAGTGAGAACATTTTCGTTTACGAGTTATTCCATTATTTGAACATTCCTCAGGGAAGTAATTAGTATGGCCTTTTGAGTATTCAAACATAGGGAAATAAAGATACCATTGGAAATTTTTATTTTGAATGTTGTCCACGTAATCAATTAAATGCAATAATCCTGGCACATTGCATGAAACAATGGATTTGAAACTTTTGAAACTAGTAAAAAAGGTTCAATTGAACTGTATTTCTTATAATCGGTTTCGACTGGGGTGTTTTTCATTTTTTCATAAAGGATGTTTAAGTTATTGGATTATTAATTTGTGGTGATGAAAAATACAAATGTTACCATTTTCAAAACGTTTTGACATTATGTAAAAAATTTTTTTGATAAATGTTTTTTGCAATTAGAATAAGGAAACTTTTAACGGGCGTACAGTTTAGATTTTCGGGAAAAAATGAGTTCATAAAAAATTTTCTGATAATTTAAAAAATCAGAAAATATTACTCTCTTGTGTGTAGGCATGTTAATGAGCTTGTAAACTTCAATTGAAATGATTAGAAAAAAGATTTTTTGTGTTGTTGAAATGAAAACCTTTACAATCGAATTATTCTTTAATAGTGAGTATTTAAAAATATTTTTTGTAAGGTTATTATTTGAAAGTATTGGATTTTGGAATCCTGTAATTCCACAGACTTTTTTTTAGAGATTTTTTAATCAAGCTCGAAGTTTTAAAATTGCAAGTTAAATTCGGGTTGACCTTCTCAATACTCTTTTCAATAGTAACTTTAAATGTTTGTGCAATAAAAAATGGTAAAATTATACAATTTCATTGTAACAAAAAATAGTTCTCATAATATGAATTAAAAGAACTTATAAAATATCAAGATTTCCCGTGACGAATCGCGCTACGTAAAAAAAAAGAGAACCGCCAATATATTTCCTCGAACAAACGGTTATTTAATAAATAACTTTATTCTATTTTTTTTAATAAATATACTTTATTTTGGAGGTAATAAAAAATGCTAAAAATAACTTCATTACCGTGAAGTTATCGACATTTTTGGTCATTCCCTAAAAGTTTTTAAAAGAGTGTAACAAATTTTTAAGCAATAGTTTACAATTTTACGATATTATATAATTTAAGAAAAAATTTAAGTAAGTTTAAGAGATAGTTAGAAGTTTTGACAGAATTAAAAAATAAATAACAGATTTTGAAAACATGGAAAATCAGTCAAATCGTCTAAAAATTTCAGGATAAATTAATTAAATGATGTTCCCATGTTAATTTCCAGAAAATTTTTAATCAATAATTATTTCTATAATATTAACTTTTTATACAAGAAAATCGATTTTTTAGCAGTTAAGTCGATCTGTAGCCAAAAATATTCAATCGAATCGACTAGAAATTTTAGGGTAAATTGATTTGGATGAAGCTTTTATTCCATTTTTCATGAAATTGAAATTTTTTTTCATTAATTATTTCTAGAGTTATTTTACCTTTTATGAAAAAAATTTGTTTTTAGCAGTTTATTTGATAAGTAGCATGACATGTAACGTTAGATGAATATCTAGGACTTTGTCTCGCAAAATTTGGATTCATTAATTATTTTTCAAGATTTTCTACTTTTTATTTGAAAAAATCGATTTTTTAGTAATTCACACTTTCCGAGAGCTTACACTATTGAACAGATGTTATGAAAACTGTTTACTTGGCGAAATTTGTTTGCACCGTAGATGTTTTTGGAGAGATAAAAAAACCTAATTTACACAAAAAATTTAATTTATACTTCAAGGATTATAAAGTTAATGACGCTTTTTATTCATGGAATATATTTCCCTACTTAAAAATCGAAATTCTATTAATTATTAGTATTTAAATAAGAATACCTCGTCCTGAAAAAGTTTTTTGAAAATATCCTTGCTATATCGAGGGGATGCTTCCTTCTGAAGAATATCCGAGCACTCCTTAAGGGTCGCAGTTCTTCTCTTGTCAATCATGCACTCCTCTTCCATGGAACTCATTCTCATCTCAGATTTCTTCTTCGCCCTTTCTGCAGAATCTTCAGCCATTGGAGCCTCGTTAGTAACCATATGAGCATTGATAATTTCCCTCGAGGCTTCTAGTATAATCTTTTAATAATCCAAGTAAGGAAGAGTGCAACGAAAGGACATTTAAAAAATAGTGATTTAGGAATAAAAACGGGGAAAACAACACTTTGTTCACAAAACTTGAACCACTCTCGCACCGGCTCAGTATCACCCTGCCATGATCACACCCTCGTTTAATTTGTTTAATTACCAGTTTTTCCAATAATTAATTATAGTCTTCCTTTTATTTTATTTAGACACTGCTAGATTGGAAAAAGTATGAATGAAAACACTCGCTCTCGGCAATGGGCCGCACGCGTGTGTTCTCCAAGGGGGAGGAGATCTGTTTGTTACCAAAGAAAAGGGAATTAAGATTGCGTGGGGATCGAGGCAACCTTTCACTTTTTGGCAGCAGAATCGTCCTCTTCGTCCTGGCGTCTTTTTCCTTTATGGAACGCGTCAATCATGTCACTTTCGATCTCTTCAGGGCAGGGGAAGTGTCCATCAACAGGTTTCAAGAAATCGAGGAACCGAGTCATTAATTCATTGGGAAATGAACGTTCTTGTAAATTGCTGCTTCCAAATTCAGCACACTGGTTTTAGAATTGCAGGTTTTAAAGAAAAACAGTGTCTTGTGTAAAGGTTTCAGCTTTATAAGGGATAATTGTACTTTTTTACTCAAAGAGAAGATTAAGATCTATCTTCATCTTCCTGTCTTTTTTCGTGCTGAAGAAACTTTTTTAACTTTTGTTTTTCTTCAAATTAAGGTGGTGTATTACCAAACTATTTATGTTGCTAGACAGAAAGAGTAACAAACTATCATCCCCCCCCCCCCTCTTCCAATTTGTGAGGTTTCCGGGAAAAACAGTTTTTGGAAAAATTCGAATAATCTGATTGAATTTTCCACATTAAATTATGTTCAGGTCTTCAAAAATTCTTTGATGAATAAGTTTCACTCAATATTTTTTTAAATTTAAAGTCCCCTCCCGAGTCGAAATTTAGGCCCTAATTTGAAGCCAGAACTCCTACCTTAGCAGGCGCTGAAAGCAGTAAAGTAGATTCTACATAAGCAGCGATTCCAATGTAATTTATACCCTGCTTTGACGCTAAAAGTGTTAAAAATCGGCCGTTTTTCCACGTTTAGCGTCAAAGTAGGGTCTGTATGTAAGACAAATTAGGCACTCTTTTAAGGCTCAAACTACTACATGTAGGACTTGTGACATCAAAACAGGTTCTCTATAATCTCCCACCAATATGGATGAATAAAAATAAAAATTGTTAATTAACAGAAAAAATAAAACATTATCTGTGATATAAATATCAAGGATATTCGCAATTATTATGTAGACATATTATTTATAGTATTCTTTGATTATGACACTAAAGCACAGTGAACTGAAATATCCGCGAGTATTAAGAAACGAACCCGAGATCCCACGCACGCATTGAGTATTTACCAAACGCCTAACGCCTATGCTAAGTTTTCAGGAGGAATAAATAACCTATTATTTGACGGAAAATTGCCTACTAATTAAAAACTTCAGTATTTTGTATTACAGCTCCTATAATTTTCAAAGCAAAAAAAATTTGTTAAGATTTTTATTTCTTTTAAAACTTGTACGTGTTTACTAAATTTCTTACAAAATGCAGTCAGCCTAATTCTTATCCGTAGCGGAAAGATAGACTAAAGCTTATTTGCAATAAGATGATAGACGCTTCCTTAACGGTAACATAACAATAGTCTAATATTTTTAGAATACATCGATTCTAAGATTCTAATTCTATTTTATTTATTACTTAAACAAATACAATGTCAAACTTGTCGATTTCAATAACAATATCTTTTTATCTCTTTATTAAGCAAAGACTTTAAAAAAGTCGTTCAGCACGTTAATTAATCCAATTCCACTGAAAAATACAAATATTTAGTTCAAGATTCCACCTAATATTCATCAGAAAAATGAGTTTATACTAACAATAACTGTGCTGGTTTTATAATCAATTGTCTCGTCATTCCAAAATTTGAGATAAGTAGTCAATTATTTTTCATACATTTGCCTGTTCTTATTCTCCAACAAATATGATAGAAAAATTAAAACAGTAAACCTTTTCTCACGAAAAGGAAACTCTAAATTAACCATAATACTCTGATAAAAATTTATTAACAATCAGGAAATTTAGTTATAACTATTAAATATATATTTCAATATATTTAAAAAATTTTTTTATTTTATTAATATAATTTGTTTTTATCGATAGAAAATATCTTATTCTTATAATTTGTTGTGATTCTAAATCACCTACATGACTGTTGAATACATGCACTTTCATTAATTAATTATCGATAAAAATCTTTGTAATGACTTATTAATCGACCATGTTTAGTTATCTTCCATGATGAATATTATTCTCATAAAAGCTTTCAGGATTTTCATTTATATATAAATAAATAATGACAATTAGGTTGAATCGTGAATAAAATGTTTTAATTAATTAAGTATGCATTCAGTCATTCCGATCACCAGTGAGTTAAATTAACCTGAGCAACAAATAATTTTTACTTTATTTTCATTCAGTTCGAACATTGTAGGAAAAAAGATTCAAAGTAGGGCCTATAGATTGAAATGGAGTCAAAGTCTAATGTTTCATTTTCGAGTTAAAAGTTTAAGCAGGGGCTATACGTTTACATAGCGTCAAAGCAGGTTCTACTAAGGAGCTAAAACTTTAAAGTAGGTTCTAAATTTCGACTCGGGATGAACCTTATTTTCTGCACCATTTGTCATAAATAATCATTAATTATTCCGAAAGAGCCACTTTTTTTAGGTATGTGCTAGCTAAATCTTAATTGTTTAAACAATTACTATTTCATATCTAAAATTATATGTCTAGAACAGTGGATGTAGCCAACTATCTCGAAAATATCGGACCAATAATATAATAATTGGTTTTATACAAAAAATGTATAAAGCCAATGAATATTATATATAATACAACACACTATGTATGATCTATTATTATGATCATTATACATACATATCTAATTGTGAATTTTTTTTAATATTCAGAAATAATGCTGTTCTTAACATTCTTAGGCCACATTATAATTTTTGAACTTTCTCATACTTTCAAAGGGATAATAAAAATAAAATTACGACTAAAACAAAAATTGTCTGTACCAGTAACGAGAAAAAACTGTACATTTCAAATGATTTTCTAAAGTTTCGAATAAGAATTTAGATGATTTTTAAGTGAAATTATTAAATTTTGCAAAATTATAATATGTTGACAAAATTTAAATAAGTTTACGCGATATTCAGAAGTTTTGAAAAGATGCAAGTCTAATTTTTCACATAAAAAGATATAAACAAATGCGACACAAAAATATGTATTTGAAGATTTCGAACAAAAGTTTGGCAGTTGTTAAAAATGGTTTGAAAGACTCCAACAGAAGAAAGAAATGTCTTAAGATTCCTGGAAAAATTTTTATAAGACTTTTCATTTGGAAGAATGTATTTTCAAAGAGAATGTAAAAAACTTTCAAAAAATTTCGAAAGATTTCCAAAATGGTCAAAAAATGATCTGGAAAAATTCAAGTTAATATTTTTGAGAGTAAAAGATTTTTAAAAATTGAATGAATAATTTGAGTCAGGTTGAAAAATATTTAGGAATTTAACAAGTTTTGAATAGATTAAAAATATTTTAAAACTGAACAAGTTCTGAAAAATTAACAATATATTTAATTTTCTTCTAAATTTCTACGAGCCCTATATATATTTAAAACTGACTCAACTGTTCTCTAAAATTTTGTAAACTTCTGTAAAATAATAGTACAGCATGTACCTAGGCAGTAAAATTGACCTTTATACGAGGAAGCAGAATTTAACTTCCAAACCGAAGGCGAGTACGACAAAACTTCATCCGAGTATAAAACAACTTTACTGTCGTGGTGGTAAAATGGCACTTAATTGTACCATACGTACGCACGCGCGTGGGGCGACGTTATTAGCCCAAAATCCGAAATCTTTCTTATATTAAAGTCATATTAAAATATATTCTTCTCACTCTTTTCTTTCATTTTTCTTTCACTTCTCACTCACTTCTTCCACTTTTCTGGCACTTAACGTGCCGTTCTGCCTATTTCAGAAAAAAGAACTTATTCAAAAGTTTCTAGGTAAGTTTTCGAGAAATTTGAAATTTTCAATAATTGTTTGAAATTTTTAAAGGAACCTCTGGAAGTTATATAACCTTAAAAACAAAGTTAAACCACTTGCTTTAAAATTCAAGTTCAAAATTCATCGACTTAGTTGAAAATATCTTTTGGAAATACGTCTTTCTTGTAAAAAAATGATCTTGGTTGAAAATTCATCTTTTTGGTTGAAAATTTATCTGTTTTGGTAGAGGATTCAACTATTTTATTAAAAATTTGTCTACTTTGGACAAATTAACCTATTTTTGATTGAAATATTATTAATAATTACAAAATTCCATTTTGTGGTTGAAATTTTGATATGACCTATATGAAATCTTCAAAAATCTTTTTGAATTTTCTCAAGAATCTTAGGAACATTATATTTATATAGCCTTAAAACAAGTAAAGTTAGAAAATAATTACTCTAAATTGTGTTGTTATCTAAAATTGTTTTTTCTGTTATGACAGAAAATAACAAGCGCGTGAAGCGCACGTTGGTGATTATTGCATTCTTTAACTTAGTAGTTTCTAGGATTACGGACATAGTTATAATCAATTACATTAAAAATATTGTTTGTTAAAGATATTTTGCAATTGTCTAAACTATGGATCGCTTATTGTTAAGAATTTTTTCTTTCTAGAGTTACATCTCCATCGCGTAAACAATTATTAATTAATTAAACCATTTTCTTTTGAATTAAATTAGGAATTGTTAGTTTTTCCAAATAATGTCATTGAACATGAATAATTTTTAAACAAATTTTCAAAAAATATGCGTCGAAGTTACAATATTGAACACAAATTAACAGGCTTACTGGCAAAAAATTTCAAACAGATAATGATAATGATTCATTGTTCTAACAATTGCTAAATGTCTTAAACATAAAATATTTTTCTTAACTTTGAGACAGTTTCATTATTCCCAGAGAAATATTGCTTTTAATCAGTTACATAGATGATCAAAATGTCTAAAAAATTAATAAATGCTTAAAAATTGAATAAATAGATTTTAATTTTTTGGACAGTTTTTTGAACGACATTGGAGATTGCTAAGATCAGGAAAAAGCACAAATTTCCTTGGAAACTTTTAGTTTCTATTAACTTATTTTAGAGTTTTCTGAGAACTGTAAGTTTTCAGATCAAACACAATTTTTAAAAACTCTGGATAAATTTTGATAAATTTCCCATATTAAAATGTAGGTCAAATTTCACTGCTATGTTTTTTCTTGTTTTAAAAGAAAGGTAGGTATTATATTCAGAACTTGGATTGGGGTAAGTAGATCAAACATGACTCAGACAACAAATGTGGATCAGAAGTAGATTATATAACATGAATTAACACTAATTGGCGTAAATTATATAATAAATGAAAGGCGCAACTATTATTAATCAGATTACATTTGAAAGCGTCGATTAATTTTTATTAGTATATGAGGGAAAAAGAGGACATATTAAATTTTACTACATAATATAAGAATTATTCGAGGTATCTACTGTGTACCTCAAAATCATATATGTGAAGTCTCGTTAAGCATGCAATGAAATGAAATAAATGTTTTTTTATAAGTTACAAAAAAAGATACCAATGGGGCCATTGTGAAAGGATACAAGTCGATATTTGTGGGATGTATAAAAGAGACAGTACGTACTGATTACTTTGACTTACTTTCACACGCTTTTTGGGAGATTTCCATATTATGTGAAGGGCAATTGCAATAAATTGGTTCCAAGAAATTTCGAGGTGATTAAATACTTTTAATTTTTATTGTAGAAGAAACCAGTATTGGTTGAAAGTACAAAAATTAGCTAGGATATTGCTTTTTCTGAAATGAAGGTTACATACATATACTGAAAATATTCCTCAAAGATTTCGGTGAACCTAGCCGCCCTTTTCAGTTTTCATGGACTCATAAAAAATATTCTATTTACACTCACCAAATTTTAGTAAACCTAGGCACGACCTGTTTCATAATGTACATTCTTTTGTTGCAAAAAAATAAACCTTTTGCTTTCTTGGAGGAAGCAGAAGCAAATTTAAAAGAATATCTTTGGGGAATGTGTTTAGTTCTTCTTTTTTTAAATATAATAAAGTCTGAGAAATTGTTAGCCAACTCATTTATTTCTGCTTTGTATCAACGTATTGCGTCATTAGAACGCAATTTATATATTTAGAATGTAGTGTATTTTTAGATTTTAACTGTATACTTAGCGAGAAATTCGGAAACTTTCTACTGATGAATTAAAGCTTTTATTTCATTTTTACATTCTCATCAGAGAAGGCATCAGATGTGTGTAAAATTTGACCCCCAGTTTTTGTCAAATGTCCACGTCCATCGTTCATCGTCAAAATAAAATTGGAGATGAGCAAATTCTATTTTTGAAAATCGGCAGAAGTTGCAATAAAATGTTTAGTAACAAATTTTTGTTTCAAGAATGCGCATTTTTTAAATTAGTCAATAACACTACGTCTGTTTTAATATGAATGCATGTTATTAATTGTAACAATATATATTTATGAAAATGATATACAACTTGAGGGACAAATTCGAGTGCGAAGCACGAGATACATGATGAGCATGTGTTCTTTAACGCTGAAGGAGCTTTAACAAAAGAGAATTCACTATCACCAATTTATTGTTCTCGATGGTTTGACCTTTAGTTTTAAATAATCCATGGGAATATACAGGGCGGAGACGCCGGGGCTTACCACAAAGTAAACCCGTCTTACACTCTAATGCTATTTTTATGGGTATATATATTATATTTTTTTGGTAAGTCCCAGCGTGTCCACCCGTTATAAAGACTGAGCGCGGACCGCGAGGGACATACTTTATCGAGCGCGAAGCGCGAGAACCAACAGTCGCGCACCCTAGGCGCACTCAAACTTCCGAGCCGCACGCACAGCGCGTGATGAGAATGTGGCCGCGAAGCGGGTGGATTTTTTTTCGTTTATTTGTATTAGGTCTAATTCCTTAAATTCCGACAAATTCTCGTTATCGAAAAGGTGATTATAAGATAATTACTGAAATAGTAAGATATATCAACTTTTCGAAATTTTTGTGCGGAAACTAAAAAGAAATTGATTTTTTTTTTAAATTGGTATTAATCTCTTTAATGATACCTAAGTAATATTTTCACAACCTACGAAACTATTCAACGGCTATTAATTATTAGTTTTTTCTCATCGACTCTTCTATATTACTGAAATTGCATTCGAACTCAGTTAATGGTGCATAAGGCCCTGGCTTTGGATTATAGTTTCAAAAAACTAAATGCATTAATAGCTGATACAGAATTTCTAAAATAAATCACAAAAAATTATAATGTCTTATAGTATTTTTTGTTTAAATTGTGAAAACCATTTTGATGTGAAAATATCATTGAATTAAAAAAATTTCATTGACAACCGATGTGGAAATTGATATTCTAAAGATGTGCGAAATGTATGCATTAGAAAAACTATGCGGAGAAATTTGAATAGCTGCACTTAGGGTATAAGAGCGTCAATTTTTGGCACCTTAGCCCAATTATTGGTATGCCAAAAACCGAAGTGAAATTATTTTATTTTAGAGAAAGCTTTGAGTGTACTCGATAATTAATATATGCATTATATGCAAAAATGGTAGCGTAAATTAATTAATTGAGACAAAACATGCGAAAACTTGTGAAGGGTACCAACAATTGTGCCCGAATGTTCAAAAACACATCTCCAGGTTTTTGCCGCACAAAAAAATGTTAGAAATTTGTTAACACTGAAATTTTCATGTTAAAACATGATTAACATTTATTTCGTGAATGGCTAAACGAATTTTGATGAATTTTACGTTACAAATTTTTGTTTGAAAACGTACATTCCAGACATCTTTCTTCGAAATATAAAAAGACTAAATTGTTTAAAAAAATATAAATTGTTTATAAAAAAATTAAGCTGTTTATTTTCTAAGTTTATTTTGTAGAACAATTGAATAACTCTTCTTGTTTCAAATATGACTCATACAAAATTAAGAAGAGAAAATTACAAAATGTATCAGGTAACGAAATTTAACTTCTTTTGTTAAATATCTGAAAATGTGGACTTCTTTCTAAAAATCAGAAAAAGTGATCAGATCAAGCAGTTTTTTAAATTATACTAAATATTGCTTTTTGAACTTTTCTAACCATTTTAAAAGTTAAAAAATATATTAAGATGTATTTAACATTAATATGTATGCAAACACAAACACACACACAATATATATATATATATATATACATATATATATATAAATTGGCATGTAGGCATTACTTCATTAAAAAGAAGCATACTCAGTTCGTACCTGACTCAATATTGAGGGTTCAGGGTCGAGGAGGAATTGAAAATATGTCAAGAAAAAAATGTTAGAAACAGTTTCGCAGGTAGTTGAAATAGGGAACCTCAACCTATTTTTTTAATGAGGCCTAAGAGACTCTAGAAACGGACGGGCAGGAATTCAAGAAGGGGAATTACTTCGTACTATACATTTCAATTAATTTAAATTAAGTAATTGTAATTATTAAATTATGAATAGTATTAATAATTAAGCATAATGTCTGTTTGAAAACTCTTAAATATGTTGATATTAAAAACTTTGACATTTTTCAAATGAGTTTTGACAAACTTTTCAAATATTTTATATTGGAAGACTTGAAGAAACATTTTGAATGTCGAAATATTTGAATCTTAGCCTCCATTAAAGTGAAAATTATCCAAAAATCTTTGAATTATTGTTGAAATTTTAGTATTTTGATATATGAGAATAGTCTGAATTTGAAGAAATTTTAAATCAGGATGCTCTATTATAGATATATCATTATTGGAAATTTACATTCAATTTTGAAGCCTTTTAAATTGAAAAACTCGTAAAAATTAAAATGATTTTATACTTCATAGTTTGGGCGATTTCTAATTTCAATTTTAAATACAGGTTTTTAACTTCATTGAATAAACGGAGATACGAAATGTTACAGTTAATTTTTCAAGCAGGGAAAAAAAGCAGTGGGTACACCAAACTGAGGTAAACTTTCCGATATGAATCTCAGATATCTCCGGTGGATTCCGCCAGAGGCAGCACGTTCAGGCCTGTAACCACGGAAAGTTGACCTCAGTTGGGAGTAATCAGCGGACAAAGTGAAATCATTTTACGTTCGATAAGAATTTTTTAAATGAATCTTAATCTCAATAGAACAATTTCGTATCTTAAATTTAAGAGTTTAATAATTTAATAATGTTAATAACATCACGGCTCCAAATACAATTTCGACTTCAACCCAGCTTTATATATTTAAATATGTTTAAAGCCCCCAGTTGAATGAAATCTTCAGTTAAATACAAAAATAGTTAAATACAATAAATACAATAGAATTTAGGGATCCAAAACAAATAAAATGGGGTTTTTAGATATTTTTAAATTTATTCTACAAATTAAAAAAATAAATCAATTAGGTCTTTAAAATAATATTACAGTCTTGAGTATGATTTGAAAACACTTTTCATATCCGTAAGCTATAAATTGTGTTCTGAAGGTAACAGCTGATGAGATAGGAATTTTATTGTTTCTTTGTTCATATCAACGTGAATCCTGAAATGAAAATAAAACATATAAGAATTATTCTGAATTTTTTTTTTTTTAATGGAATAAAAAAGAATCCTATTACTTACACACTTAATCTATCTTTTTTTGAACTCTCAGGAGTGACGAACAATAAGTTATTCAGAAGTTCTGGTCAAGCGTTACTTTTTCTCAAGTCTAGGCATCTTTTTATCCCGAATTACTCCCAAAAATTATCAATTTTGGCTTTCTCGAACTTTATTTCTACAGTGCTTTATTAAAAAAAGTTAATTTTTTCAAAAAAATTCTTGTTAAATTCTCGGTGTTGATGTATTTTTTTATTTTTTCATACAAAATTCTTACATGCAAGTATGCCGAAGTGAAGGATTCCATTAACAGCAATAATTAAAATAAAATAAGCAATTTTTTGCAAAATGGGATTAAGGGACCCCCAAATATGTGTTTAAACTTCTGCCAAACATCTGGGTGACGTATTTCACTAGAAATAAAACAATGAAGGTATTGAAAGAAAAAGATCCATTAAAAGAGCAGCAATTAAAATAAAATACATTTTTTTTTTCAGAAATGGAGTTGAAAGAGCCCTCAATATATTTGTTTAATTCTTTAAAAATTCAGGATTCGTTTTAATAACAAAAGGAATAATTGGTAGGGGAGCCATTTTAGAGAAAATATTTTTTTTTTTACCATCCTAATGTACTTATCCTGATCAATAAAAGATAATTTAATAGTTGACAGACCATTATTTTTAACAAAAAATTTGAAATGTTTTTTCAAAATGACTAAAGAATTAATTTTTTTTTAATAATTGAGATCGTTTTACTGATAGAATACATTTAAAAAATTGACCTGCAAAGTAACAGATTAGCAGATTTTTTAGGTATACTTATGCCTAAAAAAATTTGCTGAATACTTAAAAAGTTTTTACTGGCAGAAACACAGTAGAAAATAAATCAAGGAAAGCTGGCAGACTCAAAAATATATAAACCGAAAAATTATAATTTTATAATTTTGTTTTATCTATTTTTCATGTTTTCTTGATTTTTTGTCTATCTTGAGTTGTTCAAAGGATTTTATAAGGCTAGTCAAAAAAAAAAAACAGGAAAATGACTACCCATATCTATGAACAATTTGCTACCTGGGTTTCTCAATGGCCTTGTCTCTCTTAAATGCCAGGAGTGCAAAAAGTACTAATCTTTTTGTTTGAGTCCATCAAGATAAGTGATCCACGACCCTGATCACGCTAAGAGTTCATACGTGCACACGGAGAAATTTTTGGTTGTCACTACTTCAAGAATTACTATTCGTGAATATTAAACTGTGTAGTTACTAAGCTTATTGGAATATAATAATAAATTATTACATAATTGTGATGATAGAAAAAGAACATTTCTTTAATTCTAAGAAAAGACTGTGAAGTTTACAAAACATTTTTAATATCATATACTAAACGTACAATTAGATATTAATATTATACCTTAAGCCGAAATAGAAAAAATCGCGTTAGGAGAAAGCAGCACTGACAGGAATCGAACAAGAGTCTCTGGGGCAGCGAAACGGAAAATTTTTCCTGTGGTAAAACGAACAATGAGATTCAGGAATTTGATCATCCTTATTCATCTCGGCGCAAATGGCGTTAATCGGCACTGAATTTCCTATTTACAATGGGAATTTTCGCAAAGGACTACATTCAATTGTTTTTCCTCTTATTGCACCATTGCACCTTCCCATTGCGAACGGTACTTCTTTAACTTATTTTTGCAACTTATGTCATTCGAATTGCTAGTTATTGCAACTAAGGTCTTTCTATTTAATTGGCGTATATCCCTTTTTCTATCTTCAATTTGCTATCGAAAATATTATTCTTTCAAATTCTAAATGTTAGTTTTTAAGTTTCGAGCATATTTATAATTGATATGGAAAAAGTGTTTCTTCTTATCGCTGTGACAATTAATACTATTTTTCGACTATATCCTACATCGCCATCGAACTTTTGTAAAAATATTGCAACGCCAAATTTTATGAACAATAGTTTCCCCGTGTATAATTTGTCTTTCTTATGAAATCTAGTAAAAAAATGGTATTTAAACTATCAGAAGCTATTACTTATTCCCTATTATGATTCCATTCCTTTCATATATTATCGCACTTTCATATTTGAAATGGCTGATTTAATCAGCATGGCTGCTACAGAATGTCTATAGAAGTTTTAATTTTTCAACGTTTATAAACAAGCCACAAGCATTGTTAAATAAACTTTATGCCTTGGTTATTCGTGTACATGAATTTCGTTACACATAGCCGGACTTTTGCGGTAGATATAGATACTGCCTAAGCTTTATCTAAAAAATGGTTGTATGCATATTTGCACAATGTAAATGCATGATTTTCCGGTTTCTTATTATTATCATTTATCTAGTACTCTGCGAAAATGTGTAGACAACGTTATTTACCTACTTTTTTAAAAGATTTCTCTTCAATACAAAAAACATTGATTATACTCACATCAGAAAACGATTTGGTTGAATGTACAACATTTTCTTTAACAATAGAATATGCTTATTATCAGAGTAAATCTCAAATATATTTTTTAGCTCAAAATTAAATAAAAGCGCTATAGACAATTGAAAAGTACACAAAAGGTCACTTGTGGATAAAAAAAATGTTGGGGGTAGATTCAACCAAACCATTTGTTGAATCAATTAACAGTTTGCTAAATAAAGCAAAATTTCCATTATCCAAGAAATTTTTTAATGATTCATGCATGCTTTTGTTTCTGAGTATATGTTTTATCAGGCGTCAAAAGGCGCGTAAAAATACACATTAAAAATGTTAAAAAATAATAATTTTCGTTTTATATTGGAGGTATTAATCATTTGGTAAATTTATACTTCATAAAGAGCTCAGGTAGTTATATACGAGGGGGCCTTCCCAAGAGTCTCCGCATACGAATTTTAATGTTCACAAACGCGTCGATTTTTCACTTAAATTTTAACGACAATTTATATAAACAGGTCTTCGTTATATTGCACCAATGTTGAAACACACAGTTTTCTTGCCTAAAATGTCTCACATTCTGTATTAGATTTATAATCGTTTACAGGGATTATATTTATTAATTTTTAAGACAAATACATGGCACAAAAGACCCGAAGGAAAGTTTATTTATGTAATTTTTCGTTTTTTTTCTTCAATAAGTTCTGTCAAAAGCATGTGAATAATGATGTAAATTCATGATTTTGAGCTAATAGTTTAATAAAAATGGTTACAAACTAATTATTGAATAAATACACAACTGTAAATATTGTTTGCTTGAATAAGTTATTGAATTTAGAGACCTAAAATTATGCAATTTTTTACAATATTTGTTTTGACCATTTATTTATGTGATTCATTAATCATAATATATACAATAGATTCTGCTGCACATATTTGCTTTAAACATTTTATTAATATCTTCCGTTCGTTTTTAAAATTATAATTGTAGCTAGATCAAGGATAAATATTGTTCGTTCAGCAAAAAATCTTTTCTGTGGATGAACAAGAAAATTTGTGAAATAACGTTGTATTTTATATGATCAGATCTTTCTCTCATTTTTATTTTTTGTCTTGTAAAATTATTAAAAAAGTATTTCTAAAGATTTATTATTGGACAAAAGTTCTTGCCTGGCCTCGGTATTGGATAGAGATCCCCTGAGGGTAATTATCCGTTCATGGATTGCTCTTATGAGTTGATTCACTGGAGGCCACGTGATAGACTAACCGTATGTGAATGTGATCCACGAAGATTTAAAGTCAGGGGTACTTTTTATAGCAAAAGAAATAACGTATGCAATTTTGTGGGTGGATATGAATGTTAATAAAACTAATTATACTATAAAAGCTTTTGAGAATCAATTTAATTCTACATTTCCATCCTGAATGCTTAATATTTATTACATAAATTTCGAAATATATTACACAGAAGAAAAAGGAAACCAAACATTTTCATAACTGGAAAATTTTTACATTATTAACAGAAAATAAACTTATTGAATATATCATTAAGATTTCTTTTTTACTTCTTCAATTACTCAAACTTTAGCTTCATGTTTATCAAATAAAAAAATTTAATCAGAAAGCCCCTGAAAAATTTTACCTAAGCCAAAAGGTTCATTGTCGTTCGTATCAAGGTAATATTTTCCTTGAGCTGCGTAGACTCTATCCAAAGCACCCATGATTGTTACATTTTGGTTATTTGCACATCTTCCTTTTTCGAATTTTGTATATGAATCACATTGCACTGCATAATAATCCGAACCATCTCCTTCTATTTGTTCAACCAGATATTTCCAAGCTCGACTGTGAGAACATCCCGAAAAGAAATCTCCTTCACAACCTCTTTGGAAGAATCCACCATTGGGATAAAAATCGTAATGACCAGTCATCCCTGGCAGGCCCAATAATCCACCATTGGTGTGAATAACCTCTACATTTTGGGCATCGTCCTGAGAAACTCTTTGATCATAAGGAAGCAAAACAAAAAGTGGCCACGCTGGATCTAAGGCTGAAATAAAGAATTGGAATGTATGATTAATTTAACATTAATATAAAATAGGCTTTGAAGGAAGCATGAGTGATGTTTTTGCCCACAGTCACATTAGATTTAATTTAGGCGACTAAAAGCTATTAAATATCATGTTTCTTTATTCCTCTAAGGATATAACAGGATTTTTATTTAAAAAATATATTTTTACCGAATGTACTGTTTATTTTTATTTGGTCAGCATGTTGTACATATAATTCTATCTACCCGTACTCCATACATTTTATTAGACGCTTCTGATTTAGAGTGTTATCAATTTCTATTCTATTATATTGTATTTTAATATGTTTGTACATTTCTTTTTGTCTCTTTTATTAAAGAGGTGAAAGATTTCCATCCCTGTAATAGGGCGGGTCGATAAAAGTAAAGTTTTTTTAGGTCAAACAGAAAAAATGCGTAAAGACGTCTCTCAGGGTAAAAATACTGCACTACTTTATTTTTCGTTGCAAAATCTTTTTTGTTCAATTTTCATCAAGGTGTGAATTTTTTACGTGAGATTTTGTATAACCAACTGTTTTGGAGAAAATTAAAAATAAAAATTCGATCGAAATACGAAATCATTTGTTAAAAAAAATGTATTAGACGTTTATAATACCTTGAATGTAAAATTTTAATATATTTATGTTTTACGCGTGAATTATGTGTACTTCGAAAACCTGAAAAATAATATCTTTCTGGTTCATTTTTTGCAGTTGTGTTGATTTTTTTATCGACTTGGTTTTTTCAAATTATGAAAAATTCGCTTTTTAGTTAATAAGATCATTTAATTGCTGAATACTCAGACTATTAAAATTTTTTATCATATAATATTTTGAATTAGTCGTGGAAAAAATGTATACCTACCTATTGTATGATTTACTTTTTGATTTGTACTTTGTCCTGCTAGTCCCATAACGTGTGCACCAAGAGAATGACCAATCAAGGTTGTTGTGTTGGGATTCATTCCGTTTTCATATAGAAAATTAATCATATTTCCGATGTGAGTTCCAACTTGCGGTACCATAAGTCTAGCGACTGTATATGACCCAACTGACAATGGACTCCAATTGACAGCGATTACATTATAGTCCCGCGTCTTCAGATAAGCTGCAAGATATAAGATTTACATTTTTATCAATCAAGTTGCACTGAGCGTAAACTGTTAAAAATACTTGAATTAAAAACTTCTTAAATATCTGTTATGATAGAGAAGCAATTTATAATAAACGTATCTTTAACTTTCAAATTGAGGATTTGTTTGTTGATATTTGTTAATGATTGCTAATATTTTTTACATGTGAAAAAGACTCGTTCTAGCACATTGCTACATTGTAAAAAAGCGCTGAATAATATATACTGCGAGAAAGTCTTGTTTTTAACTAAAAAATTGCTTAAACTCAAAATGCATAAATGTATATTGAAAAAATTACAAGAATGCATATAATGCAAAAATGAAAAAAGGTGAGTGAACTAAAAAAACATTTAATGTACTATACCTGCACAATTTTATACTTTAAATCATATATTTATAATTATCAGTGTAATATATATAGGCTCGAGATTGCCAAAGAATGAGTAGGTTGGCCCTAAGTTATTGACCGCAGAGCGGGGAGGAGGTGTCTCTTAAAAAGATCTTATATAAAAAGTTTTACTTTCTTAACGACAGATTAGGTATTTTATGAAACTACCCTTATAATCTCATAGTCTCATATGAAGGAGTACATTAAAATCTTTAGAATCCTTAAAATCTATTAAAATCAATAGAAACCCCTTAAAATATCTTACCCCCTTTGAAATTCCTTTAAAATCTTCGAAATCTTCTGAAATTTTAGAAATGTTTGGAGATTCAATAAAATCCTTTAAATCTTGTAAAATTTCTTGAAATACTTTAAAATCTCTTGAAATGTTTTGGAATCGCTAGGAATTCCTAAATTTGTATTTTTTTTTGATTTATTTCTTAAGTTCTCTAGAAAACCCTTAAAACTTTTAAAATCCCGTAAGTCTTTTAGGATAACTAGAGGTCCTTTAAAATCTCTTAAATCTTGTGAATATTCTGTAAAATCTCTTGAAATCTTTAGAAATCCTACAAAATTCTTTATAATTCCTAAAAGTTTAAAAAATATATTGCAATTGTTTGGAATCTGTTAAAATAAATTAAAATCCTTTACACCCTTTGAAATTTTGTAAGTTTTTTTTCATATCCTTTTGAATCTACGAAATCTGTAGAATTCTTTGAAATCGTTGCAGATTCAACAAAACCCTTTATATCTTGCGAATTCCCTTGAAATACATTAGAAGCTTTGAAATCGCTGTAGAAATCACTAGACATATACTTTAATGTAATTAACTTCCTACAATTCTATAGGAATTCCTTAAAATCGAGCTGAAAATATTTGGAAATTCTAAAAAATTCTTTGAAATCCCTTGAAGTTTTTGAAGTAAGTTGAAATTCTTTGGAACTTTTTTAAATACCTACACTTTGAAATAATCAGAGAATCTATAAAATCCCTTGAATCTTGTGAAATTCTTTGATATATCTTAAAATCTTTGGAAATGCTACAAAATTCTTTGTCATTCCTTGATATTTTTTTAATTTCTTGCAATTCTTTGAAATTTTTTGAAAATACATAAATATACACTTGCAAAAGTCTATTAAATAAATATAAAAAATTTGAAATACCTTTCATATAAGATAAATTGATATACTATATACTATATTTTTAATTGTAAGTACTGATTATTATATTATTTTATACATCTTAAGATTTCTGCAGTATTGTTTTAAATATTTAAAATTGTACAATGTACTTAAAGTATTGAAATAGTATATTTAAAGAATCTCTTGTTGTAAAAAGAACTGTTTCTTTATCAAAATAAATGGACACTTTAGTAGTTTTAAATTCATTTCCTTATCGTACTGCTGATAGAACTTCAAGGCTTCTATAGATAAGATTTCTATGTTGTTGATGTAGCTAATTATATACACAAATTATTATGTATTTGTGTATATTTTATTCGAAAGTTTTTTAAACGCGACTTACGACGCAACATAAAATGTCATTAACATTGAAAAACGTTGATAATGATTCTGTTCAAGATAAAAATAAATAAGTGTTTAAAAAATATTATTTTTATCTCTCAAAATTTAAAAAAAAATTTCTGAATTTTAAATTAAACATTGAAAAGGTTACTCACTTATATATTAAAAAACTTATTGTCAAATTACCTCGCAAATTACAGATTCTATAAATCTAAATACTATCATAATTTGTATAGCGCAGGTTATTAAATTCTTACCATCTCGAACCCTAGTTACAGATGTACCATTACTGGATGACAAAAATCCATGAGTAATAAAAACTGTAGGCTTTTTTGGATTAAATCGACTTTTTTTTAAAGCATCATTATCATCAACCATCAATGTATCGAAACTATTGTTTCCTCCTTGTTTGTCGTACAATAAAAATGTAACTGTTTCATTCAAATTTGGCCAAAGATTTAGCAAGTTAAAATCAGGAATCTCCAATTTCAGTTCGACTGGGCGTTCTTGGTCGTCATAAATATACATTATCTTGTCCTTGAAAAAACTGATCTGGTCAGTGAGGAATTTTATCAGAGCTAATGGATTGAAGTCATCTAGGCCACTTGTTAATCCAGCTGATAAACCACCTAAAGCACTTTGGATATCATCTGCTGTTCCACCTAAGCCTATTACACCACTTAAATCATGGTTTGTTTTATTTGCGCTTCCCAAGTTATTTACATCTACTGGCTGAATTGGAGGTACTGGAGTTATTTTAGATGTAGGGCCTTTTACACTCCAAGGGTTCAGTGATCCAATTCCTCTAGGTATCCTCGTTAATCTCGATCCATGGTGTCGATGAGAGCTCTGAACTGAAAATATAATAAGTATGAAAGAATGAATTTGTCCAATAAATTTTCCAATTTTCAGGACTTGGTATGCTACGTCGGAACCCCTTAAAACGACACTCGCGTGACCATGCAATCCGCGCGGAATGTTGATCTGACCCGCGGCTTTGGCCTTTGGCCCATTAGCGTTAACCTTTTACATCTTACTATTGATCCTTCACTTTGACCCTACGACTTTACCACCTGAGATTTCAATTTTAGTATTTGACCTATGTCCTTCGACAGCTGGAATTTCAACTATATTCGCTGACCTTTGACTCTTGTCTACTATTGATATCTTCTACTGTTGAATTAAAACTTTTACTTAATATATAACATCTCAAATTTTAATTCTGACTTATGAGCTATGATCTTTGACCGATCGCTTTTGTCCTCCAACTTCTGCCCCTCTTAGTCATAGAAATCTCAAATCAAGTGGGGCATAGTTGGTTATGGAAACCTTAAATCAAGGGGAATCGGGTTTCTTGTGAAATTAGGATTTTGAAATAATGGAATGACGATTTAGAGAGCGGTATATGCTGTAGATTGAAACAATAGTCTCTGGTTGTAATCTTAATAATATAGTAGTAATTCAGTGTAGCCTCAGATCAGACAAAACCGGAAAATCAGTGAGACCAATAAAACAGTGCTGTATAGGTCGCTTTTTTGACATCTCACACTTATTTGTTGTGTATATTTGAAATTAATTTTTTTAAATTTAGTGTTATATTTTTTAGTTGAAAGTTCAACTATTTGTTTAAAAATTAATGTAGTTTGTTGAAAATTTGTCTTTTCGGTTGAGTATTACTCTTTGCAGGTTGTGAATTCAACTAATTTGTCACCAATTTATGTATTTTGTTAAAAGCTTAAATGTTTTGTTAAAAATTCATCTCTTTGGTTCAAAGTCAAACTATTTTGTTCAAAATTGGTTTTTATTTTGGTTGAAATTTCAGCTATTATTTTTTCGTTGAGAATTGACCTTTCCGTTGAAAATTGAACTGTTTTTGTTTAAAGATCAATATTTTGTGAATGAAAATTCGACTGTTTAGCTTAAAATTAATCTTTGGAGGTAGACGATTAAAGTATTTGGCTAAAAACCTAATTATTTTGTTGAAAATTCTTGTTTATTGTTAACAAGTTATCTTTTGTTTTGATATGAACTTAAAATAAATAAATAGTATGGAAATGTTGATATTCTAACCTTTTAACAGACAAGCTTTTTTTAGATCAATTTCTGCAAGTAATTCATTTTTATTTTTATAATTTTCCCGGTTTATAATAATTATACAATAAGTTATATCTACCCCATGAGATGCCAAATAATCCACTTCAATCTAATCCACGTAATTATTTTTATGAATTCTAAGCTTGTTACATAAGAATAAACAAAATCGGAAATAGTGAATGTTGCTCAGTTGCCACAGTGGCCCTCGTTGATTAGGAATGGCTGCTTTTCGTTTATGAAAGATTCTATGTTAAAAATTGTGCAAAAATAAAATTCCGGTCTTTAAATATTAATGGTCAGGTAAAATGAAAAAATAGCTAGGGAAAAATCAGAGAAAAGTTAGGGAATGTTAAAAATGAAGTTTTTCGGTCACTTTATAATTCAATTATATATAATAAAGACTTACCAACACTCAGCGCACAAACTAGTAAAAAGATTACTAATTCTTTTCTCATTTTTATATTAATAATACAATGCGCTATGCTGTAAAGTCAATTTAGTTTAATATGCCCAATTCAGAAATGATACCTCAGCGACGAGTGATACAGAGTAAAATGGTAAATTCCAAGCATAATTATATGAAATGCCGCATAAATATGCGCAGAAAACATCAAAGATAAAACTGGTAATTACGCATATACGCGCACTTTGTATAACTCCCATAAAACTTAATGGATTTCGAATAAACTTGGTATGTCCAGTTGTTTTGATCGCTGATTCAGGATCTAAACTTATTTGGTTTTGGCACAAAAATGGCCATGGGAATCTAAAATCTAGAGGTTGACAGTTAAACTATTTTGGTAAAAAATTATATTTTTTTTTGGAAAATTCATATTTTTGTGTTCAAAATTCATTTGAAATGTTTTTGGCTGAAAATTCGACTTTTTTAATATGGTATTTTTCTTTTTAAAACGTATCCATTTTGGTCCTTTTTTGTTTTCTTTTTTAACTGAAAATTCAACGAATTGGGAATACGTTGAACCACATTGTAAAAAACGTTGTTTTTGTTGTTGAAGGTAGATCTCTTTGATTGAAAACTTAACGAATTTAATCAAAAATTTGTTTTTTGTTTCGTTTGAAATTACTTGCCTACCGTGAAGTTTTAACGTTTATATTTTGGTAAAATATGTATAATTTTTAGTTTAAATTCCTCCTTTTTCGTATGAAACTATATAATCTTCTTGGTCGAAATGTTGTCTTTTTTGGTTAAAAATGCAACTGTTTGGCTAAAAACGAACTTCTGTGTTGAAAAGTCATCTGTTTGGTTTGAAAATATAACTTTATTCAAAGTTGAATTAGTTTGTTAAAAATGTATTTTATTTTGGTTAAAGATTTAACATTTTTAGTTAAAAATGCATCATTTTGGTTGGAAGTTAAACTATTTCTGTTGAAAATTCGTCTTTGTAGTTATTTTTTTATAAGTTTAACTAATTTGTTTAAAATACATTTTTATGCTTGCAGACTTATAATTTTAGCTGAAAATTCGTCTGCTTGGTAAAAAATCGCACTATTTTGTTAAAAAAATTTTTTACTGTAAATTTACATTTAATCTTTAGTTGAATATGTAAATATGTTCTGAAAAATGCTTGTATTTTATTGAAATTCGTCATGTTGGTTAAGCATTCATCTCTGTAGTTTAAAAACTCAACTATTTGATTAAAAATTCATCTATTTATTTGAACATTTAATTATTTTACTGAAAATTGTACTCTTTAGTTGACGATTAAATTACTTAGTTGAAGATTTAATTATTTGGTTAAAAATATATATTCTTGGTTCAAATATCAGCTACTTGTTGAATAATCAAAATTTCGAGTCAAATATTCAACTATCTTTGTTTGAAGTTGAGTATTGTGTGTATGAAAATTCGACTATTCGGTCGAAAATTCATCTTTATAGGTAGATAATTTAAGTATTTTGTTCAAAAGTCATATTTTTTGGTCGAAACTTTAACTGATTGGTTGAAAATTCGTCTTTTTCGATTAAAAATTCTTCTTTTGTGGTAGAACAGTAATCTGTTTTGGTTGAAATAAATAAATAAATTGCTAGATTTTTAATTTGATTTTGAAATTGTTTTATTCCGTTGAATGTTTTGAATGCCAGTGAATTTTTAAAATTAGGTTTTTCGACCAACCGGTAATTCTATTATACATATATAAAGAAGACTCACCAATACTCAGCGCACAAATCAGTAGAACTATGAGTAATACTTTTCTCATTTTGAGATCAATAATGCTAATTCTGAAATTGTACCTCATCAACGAGAGAGATAGAGTAAAATGGTTCACTCCTAGTAGTGCATTCGTTTATGTCTGTTATCTATAATTCAGCTTGCATGCGAAAAAAGTCGACCGTCACATTTTGACTTGGCAGTGACCTATCTTGTCTCACAGTATCTTCTGTATGTCAGTAATTATATAGTAGCATGCACTTCCAATTACCATTATTCCGCCGAACAATTTTTTAAATACACCTGTTTGTACATTATTGTAACAAGCAAATTATGAATCCACGAGTGTTTTAAAAACTAACTGCTCAGTTTACACTATGCATATGAAACAAATTAATTTTACGTAAGAGAATGCATAGATGAGTATCCGATCATGAACAAAGCTATATGCCCTATTACAAATGCAAATCGGATATTATGTTTATATAAGACAAGAATTGTACAGACTATTATACATTTTAAAGCATTGTACAGTAGATGTTCAATGGTCGATTAAAAATTTTTTTCTTTTGTTACGAAAAATTTATTATATTATTGTTTTGTGTTGAATTTTTATAATAAATAGAAATGAAATGATGCAAAGTTTTTATTGCATACTGTTAAAGTCTTTGCATTGGCTTTTTACAATTTTCTTTTTTTTTTAATCGACGGGACTCTTTAAAAAGAAATCGCTTTTCTTTACGACTGATGAATTGGCTTCTATAGTGGCACTTGAGTAATATTTCATAACCCTCCTCAAATTTCGATGCATTTTTAGCACTAATTTTACCTGGTCGATTACTTCATATTACTCAATATGCATTGGAAAGGAGACAATCTTGCAGACGACCCTGGTTTGGGATAAAGTAAGTAAAGCAATATGCAAGTCTTTCGTAAGCCTTTCTCCAAATTGTACAGGCAAGGCAAACTTTAATATATGTAGAGACATTTAGCATACAAATCAAAAAATGTTTACACTTTCATCATGCTTTTCCTTATAAATTTGTATATCTATACAGGGGAAAGGTGCTCAAAGGGAGTCAAAGAGAAAGCTCGCATGTAAAATGTTAATCCTTAAATTAAATTGAATGGTTTCACACGTGGAAATAAATTCTATGTGTAGATTAAAACTTAAATTTATTTCATATTTTGATCACTGCAAAAAGAATAAGTAAGATGTTTATAAAAAAGTTCTGTTTTCGTAAAAACGGGAAAAGCAACTACTTGTTATTAACTTGTAGACATTTAAATTTCAGACACTTTTCAAGGAATGTTCAACAAATAATTTTCATAAATTTTCGGCCTTAAGTTATATTATGCCATGTCGCACAACTTTCACACTGAGAAAATGAGGGTAACAGTTTAATCACATTATACTCTATTAAAATGTCGTTAGATGTCAAAATGAGTTCATCGGTAAGAAATAATGCATGATCAAGAACATATTAAACCAAATTTTAATACTATTTTAAATGTGTTTTAACTGATGTGGATAATTGGTTTTGGACATGACATAATATGAGTTAAAAAAGTTCATTTTTTCTCCGAATTATGGTATGCGGGGTCCCCAAATATTTTAGATATTGAGCTATTTATAACGAATATTTGTAATAAAAAGTTCAACATAATAACAGTTTACATTATTCTATTGTATTGCATACCTTGAATTAAATGAGTTATTCCCAAGTTACTGTCTTTCGAGTTATAATCTGATGGCTACTTATAAGGTTAAATATATTTTGAAAATTATCATCTCTTAAATTAAAGTTAGGTTATCCATATAAAATTTGCGCTACGAAGATTGCTTTTTCCCTTATAACAATGCAAAAAAGTACATAGTGTAATAAAATTCGGTCTTTTAATTAATTTCACTAATTTAATTATTTTATTGCAAGAACTAAATGAGTAGATTTCGGACAAAAAATTATTTTGAAACAAAATTAATAATTTTTTCTGAGCCTAAAAATAAGTATTGGTTCCAAATTCTCACAAAGTGGACAGGGCGTAGTATACAGTGCCTTCGCAGGTGGAAATTTAGCACTGGCTTGTTACCGCGCGAGTATCGCACTAGGATTTCTGGTACTGTCGTGGTACAGGCGTAATATTGGATGAAAAAAGGCGTGGTACTGGCATTACTACAGAGGTAACTCGGCCGGGAGTTGGCACTTGGTACTGGGGCAGTACTGCCGTTGGTACTATATCTGTTCTGAAAGTCTGTACTGCCGCGGTACTGGCGTTACTACTGAAAGTAACTCGACTGTTGAAGAACCGACACGACAAGTTGAGTTTCAGAAAGTAGACTTAATAGCTTATTCCTTATGAAATTAAAAATATTAAACTCTAGCAAAAAGACGTCACTCGATCGTGGATCTTTGACGCCATTCAATCAGAAGATTCAAGTCGAAACGCGATTCAGGCCGTTGTCTCTATCACTTCCAGGAACCCTCTTAACTCAGTAGCAAAAAGGAAAACAATGCAAATATTTTTATTTTTTGCTTTTGTTCAGTAAATCTAGGTACAAAATTTGGATCTTTGGACTTAATACTGGTTCAGTACCAAGCCAGTACGGTATTAATTCTCGGCGAAACTCCCAGGTCGCTTGCTAACCAGCACATAGACTCAGTATTGGTTCAGTACTGCGCCAGTACCGAGACAACCATCGGCAGAACTCCCAAGTTGGTTGCTAATTAGCACATGGACTTAGTACTGGTTCCATAATATATTTCTCTAAGATTCTACAAAAATTGTTTCAATATCAATGTGTATCATATTTAAAATGATAAAAAAGTAATTTTTGAGCTTGGGCCTAATAATCAGTATTTCATACAGCAACCTTTAGCAGATAATACAGCTTCAATGCGTCGAGGAATACTGCAATCCGAATTAGCTCTTACTTGGTCGTAGGATCGAGCTTACTGACTTTTGTTACATGAAGTTCCAAACGTTCTAAATGGGATTCATATCTTGAAATTTTCAGGATCAGTCACTCCTGGAGCGATCCAGGAGTTTAAAATAACAAGAACGCTTAAAGTACTTACAATAAATGACAAAAATAATGGGAAAATCGTAATTTTTTAGCATTGGCCTAAAAATATGCCAAGGCACTTCAACCACATGGCGAAGAAATATAACTTTTAATTTTGCCAGTACCGAAAAAATGCCCTGAAAAATACAAAATAACAGTTTTATGTAAGATTCATGCTACAGACAAGATTTTTTCTCATTGTTTTCTTAAATTGTAAAGCTTCGGATTCCCATGGCCAAATTAGAGAAGCCATTTTTCTGCAAGAAAAATAAACAAATTCTGGTGGTCGCTAAAATGAACTGTCCTACATAAAACGAATAGAACGTCTTTATATATGGAAGCAATAAAAAAAATGGATAAAATAAAAAAATCGTCTTTTTGTATGAAATCCACTTTCCATGTTTTCAAAATTCAGTTGAAAGGACCAATTTTAATTAAAGAGAAAATCCCACTTTCTTTATTTTATATAGTTTTTTTAAATGCTTGAATATACATTAAAGAGACATTTTGTATATTTTATATTTTTATAAAATATTTATAAAATAAATTTATAAATTTATAAAATTAATTTATAAAATAAATCATTTTCGCGGACATGAGAATTTTCGATTCGAAAAGTGAAATTTTTCAATTTTCCCCGTTAATAATATAAGATATCTTGAAAGAGTAACAGATGTTTATTTTCTGACTTTTTAAAATAAGCTTATTTTCTTTTTAGATTTTTTTATTGCATCTTTCATTTGTAAGAAAAATGCAAAAAATCAATTTTTCGAAAAAAATCTGTTGACGAGAAAAATGGTTTGGCCTGCATGACACTTACAGAATTTCTGTTTCATGATAGTATCAATATTGTAAAAAAAAATTTAGAAAAAATTAGAGTTTATGAGAAAATCAACTTCTAAAATTTTTAGATTAAATCGGCGCTATTTTGTTTAGTTTGCAACATTTTGTTCATTTTTCGGCATATTTCGAAAGAGAAGAATTATATTAACCTCGCCAGGGTGCGTTTTAATCGTCAACCGCCAGTCTATAGACAAAAAAACTTTATGAAGATGATTTTGTTGTCAAAACAGTAAAATATGTGTTGTCTTATTTTGGGGCTTTGTGACTTTTTATTTACCGCTGATTCTAGCTGAAGGAGAGCTAGAACTTGAAAGTCATGGCGAAAGGTAGGACAGATGGGAGTCACAGAAGTAAGATGGAAAGAAGACATCCAGGGGTAAGTATAATTAACTTTGCACAGCGAGGGTGTGGTATATTTTGGTTAGTTTTTCCCCCATTAGAAAATACCAGTTTCAAATTGTTTCAACAATTTTAAATTAATTAAATATTTATAATTACCGTAGCGACAATTTTTTTACCCGTTTTTTCGTAAAAGCACTCGCGCTTCATGCTCGATAATATATTTACCTCATGCTTCGCACTCGAGGGTGTCCCTAAATTTGTATATCATTTCATATATTATTACAAATCATAACATGTGTTTGTATTAAAACAGACGTAGTTTCATTTTTATTTTAAAAAAATGCGTATTCTTTAAAAAAACTTTTTTTATTAAACATTTTATTGCAACTCCTGTCGTTTCTTCATAAACTGAATTTGCTAATTTCCAATGTTATTTTTACACAGCAGCCTTGCTGGTTTTTATCTTCTAAATTATATGCCCAAACTCAGTGACACAGACTTTCTCAATTGAATCTTCTATCGCATCGTGTTCCACATCGCAGTTGTGGTGCCCTATTGCTTCATTTCCTAATAATTCACTAAGAGTCTCTCAAAGCGTCTAGGGTGGAGAATCGAGTTACAACAACA
>JAAAKG020135609.1:0-13470 GCA_010014905.2 Druon quercuslanigerum | reverse complement strand
TTGACCAATGGGAGAATTTCTCCAGTGGTAAGTCAAAATGATGCGCGCGCAGGCGGCCCCGACTGGCATCACTGGTTTAACTGCATCGGTAACAGGCTTTAAATGAGAAAATTTTCTAATAAGCAAAGGGCAAAGGTTTTGATAAATAGGGGAAAGTTATCGAACAAAATATGATAAATCCATTAAAGGGAATTATTTTGGTAACTTCAATGCTACAATATTTTTTTCTCAGGGAAAAAATTTACAATTCTATCAGCGGCGAAATATAATAATCCGGTTTTCCTATCCTGCATATAATCCTGTGATAAATGACATCCGGCCAAACGTGGCCGCAATAATTATCTTGTAAATTGTCTTCTTATTGTTGCAGAGCTCAGTTCGATTGCTTACCTAATGGCGAGTCTATTCCTTATGCACCTCGTTCTGAATCTACTCATTCTTCTCGCAGGCATGATTTTCCTGAAAGTTCTGTTCGTCCTGCCAGGCATAATTCTTCTGAAACGCTTCTTTCTTCTGCTGGATATGATTTTCCAGCTTCTTCAACGTGGAGCTCTCATCCTGCTGAGTCTTTTCTTCGCGCCAGGTCCAGATCTCCACCTGTCATTCGGTTTCTTTTACGCAAATATGAACTTGAACCTGAGCAACTTAGATCTGCTAGGCTCATTCCCCACAAGAATCGGAATAGGCAATTCAAAATTCGAAGGTTCACGTTTCCCCGCGATAATTCACTTAAGTTAAGAAAATTAAGAGGCCTTGAGTCTATTTCGACCGAAGAACAAACTGTGCTATCAACCCTTAATGGTGACATATTTGCAATATTCGAGAGAAATTATACAATTCTTCGTGGAATAATTACAGTAAGAAATCACGTTCAAAGACGAGTAAAAATAAACATGTACAGCGGCCTTGTTCAAGATATGGAGCCAGAAGAAATAGAGGAAACGTCCGTAGGCCGGGAAAACCCAATATCAAAGAATTATGACATAATAATGGTAAATGATCCTTCTCTAAGAAAATAATGTTACCATTGAGAAAGTAATTAAATTGAAGATTGTCATATATCAAATTATTAGAAAAATTTGCAAGTATTACCGTTTTTTACATAAGAAGCTGATTTTTTCTTTCTTTGAAAAAGAATTTTAGAGAAGGAGTGTTGCCTAGATATAAAAACCAAAGTTGAGTCACTGTTGATGAGACTGTTTATGGAAAAAGAAAACTTTGATTCAAAATGCAGTTCAATATTATCCCCTCTCTCCACCCTTCTGCGAATCTCACCAAATCAATGCTTTATTTAGTACCCCCTTTAGCATCTACCTAACCTCAGCCGCCTGCCTCGTTCTTCTACTCTACTCATCATTGTTTGGTAAACCTGAGGAAATCCCCTTTATTCTGAGAGAATAAAATGTAATAAAATATATTTAGCAGTGTTGCGGAATGAACGTGTTATTTAAATAAATAAAACGAGAATTCTAGATCAATCTAAAAATTTTATAACCCCTTTCTCACACTACTCCCGCCCTGATTGAGTTACACGATTTTCTAGGAACTCTAATCTTGAGCTACGACAGATTATGAGTAATGAAAGTATTAATAAAAATTCACATTAAGAACGACAAAATTCTTATATGGTTGAAATAAAAAACTGAGTGAGGGGGGAAAATCTCGGTAATCCATCCTCTCCACTTATGGCTAACATCTTCTCGCTCCGTGTTCAAGGTGGTTGCACAAAGATACCTGTTTCCGTTCGCTGGAAATGCCTCGCGGACGTGCCGCCCATGCATTAACACATAAACCCAGGCAATCGCGTGCTACCTGACGTGCTGCTGCGATCCGCGGTGTTTCTGGCTAAAGGAAGTTGCGCACTAGTGTAGATAGCGAGGTGATTGTTAGCGTTAGTGCTCAGGAAAAAGCAGCACGACAGGCTGTATGCGATTGTTTGGTTCCATAAGTTCGTGCACGGACGGCACGTCAGTTAAACGTCTCCAGCGCAATGAAACGTATTTTCTTGTGTGAACACCTTCAACGAGCCAGGCGAACATTTAAGTCACACGGGAATAGGACGGAAAGAGGTGCAGAAAGTGGTGGGGCTGGAGTTCTCGGGGGTCTAGATAAAAATTTGATTTATTTTCAATATGAAAAAGTGATGTCAAAACTATCAATATCATCAAAAATCTGAAAATCGATTTTTTAACCCTGAGGAATAGGACATTTCAGGAAGGTATTATAATTTCTTCTTTTTATAGGAAATTTTTATGATATTTAAAATTTAAAATTTAAAAAAAAAATTTAATAATTTTAGTTTTAACGAATTGAGAAACATATTTTTTTCATGGTAGTGACTTTAACGAAATTTTAATATATGCGGAGGACAGGTTTGATGCACATAATGCAAGAGGTAACGGCTATAAATTGCATGCATTATATAATGTAAAAAAAATTAAAATATTGATTAGTTATGTTGATTGTGAATAAAATTTCTTTGGTATACATAATTCAGTTTTTCCTCAAATTTTAAAAGATGGCGAATTTTCCTATAAAGTCTAAAATTCTAGCTTAAATGCATTCTAGATGAAAGAAGTCTCGAAAATATAACAAATGATAATACGTAAAGTCGTTTGAAATTTCTGGACCTTTTCTAAATTTATTAAAAATAATTTGCAATCTTTTAAAGCTTGTAGAGCGCCAAGGAAAATTGCGGAATATTTTGAAGAACATCAAGAATTTCAAGAATATCTGGTAATACTGAAGGAAAAACTGTTTCCTCGTAATATAGAAATAAATTGGTTTGAATAATATCACCTTTTAAAGAAACAGTTTTAAAACCAATTGCAAATCAGACGCAATTAAAAAAAAATAATAACAAAGATTTTCTTAAAAACGTTACCTTTTTATTGTTCTAAATATTTTTTTAAAGTTTCTACTAATAAAAGAAAGGACTTCAGCAGCACCATGCGAGCTAATCCATTTTTAAGGCTAGGAGATTTTTCCTTCCTGAACATGTAGTTTTTAAATTCTTTTTGAGTACTATTAAAAATATCGCAAATGAACAAAAGACTTTTTTCATAGAACTTTTTAAGATGTGCAATCTTTTATCTTAACATTTTTTCGTATCTATCGTTGGCTTCCAAAAAAATTCGTTTATCACAGAAAAGTATTCTTCTGGCTACAAAACTGTTTGGCAATCATCAAACTTAATTTTTTGAGAAAAACCGCTTTCATTTTGTTGATTTTGGATCTTTTTTCGATTATCAGGCTTTTTAAAAAACAATGCAAAAGATCTAAATACGCATAACTGACTCTGCTCGATATGAAATTGACACGGTCCGCTTAATACCTTGTACGCCTAAATGAGTTTTATAAAAAAGCAGTGGTGAATTTTTCAGATACATAGTCTTACTTCTCCTTTAATCCATTTGAACGTTATTATTGATATTTCTCACTAATAAACTTTGTATGTTAAAAACGGTGAAACATTAAACAAACACTTTAGCCGTGGAGCGAGGAAGGCGGGGGATTTCGCTACCTTCGCATTTTAGGGACTTGCAGCTAAATTTCATAGAACTTATGTCTTTAGATCCTGTATTGAAGTAGATCACAAATGCTCGACACTTCGAATTGAATTTTTATGAGAATATTTATCATGTTTGCAAGACTTTGTCTATACATTTGACAGAATTCAGGTATCTAGATCATATAATGGTTAGGTAACAAACTCTCAATACCTCAAATATGATTCTCATCCCCGACTATAGAAATAATAAAGGAAAAATTTAATTTGGAACAAAAAATATTTCGGTTTTTAATAGACATAAAAGTTATCTCATTCCTTAACTTGGAGCAAATTAGATACAGTATACGAAAGTTCATCAAGATCGGTTAAGGAGTTTCAGAGTTTAGTGGTGACAAACAGCTACAAACGATATTAAGTTTAAGCGAAGTTAGATTTTCGTCATATGAGTCATCTCGTCAGAATAGGTCAAATATTTCAGCAATCTCAATTGCTTGATCTTATCCGCAGATTTTAATGCTCGCGAAAAAGAAAGAAACTTTTCTCATTCCGTACTGGGTGCTTGGTGACATTATCCCAAGGATTGAGGATTGCCAGTATAAGAGCGGTAAGCTCACCGTAGTCTGCGCGAATGAGATATCAAGGACATGGCTCATCGGCGCAATCGGCGGGCTGGGGTCTTGGAAGGGTCCGGCAATCAATATCATTGATTACAAGGACTTTCCCAAGCGAGTCAAGCTCATTGATTGGATACAATGTGGTTGCGAAAAACCTATATCCACCCCGAGAAGGATAAATGTCCTAAACTGCATGTTAAAGGTAAAGGATTGGACTATAATCATCGTGAAGAGAGACACCAAAGCAACTCAGTTGATCTTGAGTGCGGACCCTTTAGTCGTCAAGCACATAGAAAAGGTCGATTGTAGACCTTATAGAGGGATGGGAAAGATCCAGATGAAGGTCCTGACTACGCGTAAAGACGCTACGGGGGAAGCAAAAGTGCAGCCGCCTTTCGAACAGTCGCGGGTTGAGGCTGCTCCTTAATAAACAGCGCCAAATATTCACGATTCGTTTTTATCCAAATAAATCTTCACCAGTGCAAAGCTGAATCTGCATTCATAAACAGACCTGTTAAAGTGGAACATACGATCTTTTCACTAATACAAGAATCTTAATGTTACAAGGCAAAACAAAGAGGCATAGGCCAGAAATACAGCTCTATTGTATACAATATATCTGAGGAAAATCCCCGAACAGATAAGAGGGACATTAATTTTGTCAGTCTACCGAGGTTTAGTATATTAAATTTGACTATATTAAATCGCGGACATGGACCAACCTTTGTGACAGCTAGAAGTCAGGAGGTTATTAACATAAATTTTGCTGTGTGTCCATTAGCGAAGCATTTAGTGAATGGCATTTATCGCCTGAGACATCCCTTTAGGACCATAGGCATCTATGTTTTTTGCTGAAAACTGACATATCTGATCCAATCGGACATAGGAACCCAAGAGCGACCGACTAAGAACGGTATGGTGTAGATTTCGCAGAGGCCTTGGCATGTGTACCCGGAATGATTAGATCAAGTGATTATTTGGAGTTTGCTGTGGATATATTAGATAATTCAATGAATAAATCATATGGGGATAATTGTCCTTTTTAAATTAGGAAATAGATAAGGATGCTCCTTGGTGGAATAATAGACTTTAGGCCCTGAAAAGAGAAAAAAAAAATCAGGAGACTATATAAAAGTCAGGAGAGGGCATCGACAGGGCATTAAAAATGTCCCTGATAAGGCTAGACTTCAGAGAATGTTAAATGACAGAATCAGCTAGCGACATACTAGAACACTTCGTAAAGGTGCACTTTCCTGGTTTCGGATCTGGGTATCGATAGGAGAAAGAGGCTGGGAGGCTGAATTCGACAGACGGTCTGGTCGGAGGGCCAATGGGAATGATTACAGAATGGCAAACCGGATTGTCACACAATGATAAATAATATAGTTTGTTCGTCGTTTCGACCCATAAAACGCATCTGGAGAAGACGGTATTTTTCTGGCGTTGATCTAAGAAGGTTTGTATCTACTAATCAGACGGCTCTGTATCATCTTTAGGATGTACATACCTATGGGACATACCACCACGGTATGAAGGAAAGTCAAAGCGATTTTTATACGGCATTGCCTGGGCGGGACTCATACTATGAGGCTAAGTAATTCAGACTAATTAGTCTAACTTCCTTTATGCCTAAGACATTATAAAGTTAGTAGATTTTCATTTAAAGGAGGAAATCTTACCTGACAGACCTCTTCATAGTAATCAATTTGCCTCAAAGAAAGGTAAATCCACTATTGACGCACTTCATGTATTTACCTCCCGCGTAAAAAAAGCGGGGTGAGAAGAGGGTGTAGCGATAACAGCGTTGTTAGATATAGAACGTGCCTTCAGTAACACTCCAATTAATTGCATATTCAATTTTTCGGAAGAACATGGCATAGGTTTCACAGTCAATAAGTGGCTAAGTTTTTTGCTATGCGACAGAATTATCCAATCTTCGCTCGACGAAAGCAGCGTGAGAGCGAAGGGTAAAAGGGGTCCCTACAGGGAGGAAAATTGTCATCGACCCTACGGGCACTTGTCATCGACTATTTGATAAGAAGATTAAATTTAAAAAAATTGAATAAAAGCTTTAACAGCAGACCTGATGTTGCGGGTTCTCTTATGTTCGGGTAGGCATGCCATCGAAATGTGGCTCCTGAGGGAGCGTGCAAGTGAAGACAGTAGTGGAAATGCTCACGGGCCATTTCCATCTAATGAAGCACTTTAGTAATATTAGGTTCGACGGGAACCCTCGCTGTGGAAAGTCTGGCTTCCGGGAGGAGACAGCATATCACTTATTATGTGATTGTGATGTGCTGGTGGGCCGTAGAGTGAAGCATTTTAGCAATAACCTCTGCGAACCGGAGGATTTCAAAGATATCTCCTAACCTTAGTCCTATGGGCTCAAATTACCCCACCCATCTGTATTATTAATAATAAAAAAAGTCAACAAATTCAAATTGTTCAGTTAAAAATTAAATTATTTTATAGATCGAAGTTTCGAACGGTAAAATATGTTCTATTTTAAAAAATCTACCATAAGGATCTTGATTTTTCGATGCGAAAAACTTCGGACACACTTCCTAGTAGATTCACTTTAGTTCGACAGATTTACGGATAATTTCCCAGAAACCAGAAATATTTTCCTCGGATGTTGTTTCGTAACAGGGGATGATAATAAATTTTTTCTTTCTTTGAATATGATTAGTTTGTTCCCGAGCACATTATTAAATAGGGAAGTTACGATTCTATTGTCCAGTTTGGAACCACAACTACTCCTATCCATGATTATTTTTTGTAAAACATTTGAAATAATTTGCTGCAGACGCCTATTTCATTAAACCTTATTTTCATTATTTCTGGGACAGGATGCTTCCATCTATTCCCTTTGCGGGTAATAAGACCCAGAAGTTGACGGTTAGCTTAACACCTTACTAGGCCTTATGATTGCGATTAGGGACTTTACTTGATTCGAGAAATTTGTACCAAAGAGGTACGAGCTAATCTCCGAGATTTGCAATCAACTGCTGACTGCCAACTCTATTTATCCTTCGACCGCCTTTCTCCATTTCTAAAACATGCAATAAACCCACCCATATTGATGAAATGCCCATTCCCAGTTGATTCTGCGTAAACATCTGGTAAGAGTCCTATTTCATAGACGTAGAGATCATATCTGGTTTGATTTCCGGGTTTAATTTTGGACCTTGAAGTGATGAAAAGTTTTCGCTTAATAGGTACTTAGTCGGGAGTTCCTTTTCCATATCTTTATAAAATCCCTTCTTAAGAATTGGACTCTCGCCTAATCGAAGTTTTGTGAATGGGAGAGCAAGCGCACTTCTTATGCGACGCATCGGCAAGCAGAAGATCAAGCACAGTTACAGTATCCTTATTTTCATCTGACAGCTGACCTTGAGACGAGCTTCGGTCTCTGCTTAGCTTGCGTTCATTAGACATAGCGTTTCTCGAAGGCCTGCTCTAAAGCTTTGCTACGAACTAGAGCTTCATTCATGTCTAAGATATGAAGAATCTGTATGGAGATGAACACCGCAGTTCCGGTCGAGATGTGACGAACATCGATGCGGTCACATTGCATGAAATGTAAATATCTGCGAAGGACAGGTCTGACGCATGTACTCTAAAAGATAACATTTGTAGACTAAATGTATTTTATAACGTAATAAAAGCCCAGAATATATATTAGTAATATTGCGAATAAATTATTTCTTAATACATTTAACAGTTTTTTTCTAGTAAGAAAAGATGGCACTTTTTTTTGCTCTTGAATCATCTTTGGCTATTGTGCTCCAATTAATTGGTAAATATAATAATACGATATATCTGTGATTTACTATAATTAGATTATGTTCTAAGGAAATGAATTTTTATTTGCTGAAAAGCAGTACTAAGCGTTGATTAGTCTTAACATAGAGTACAAAATGCAAAAACTTAAGAGAAACTCTTCAATAGAATTAACAAAGAGAGAGCTTTACGCTAAAGAAGGAATAAAAAAACTCAATTTTTAAATGTGCAGCACGAAAGGTAATTTCAAGACAAACAGTTAAACTTTTAAAGCACACGTTTAAATTTCAGATTGTAATTTTCTTAAATTAATATTCTCAAGAAAGTTTCTCCTTACTAGAAAAGGGCGACGATTGTAGAAAATTAATCTGGTTGATGAAGGAATGTTGAATAAAGTATAGATAGTAAGTCTCTCCTACTCTATAATTTTCTGTACATTCATTCAACAATAAGATGAAAATAGAATGAGATACAAATAGAATCACTTATAATTCTCAGCTATATTAATAGATTTTAGTAATAAATTAAAATGTTAACATTAAGACGGGCAAATTTCTTGGAAAATATATAGCTTCGAGTTAGGAAAAGAAATAAAAAAAGGAATATGAACATACATTTACGTAAATAATTACAACTATTCTTATCTGAAAGAAGATATTTTTTAAAAGAATAATACTTTGAAGTAAATTTTAACCTTTTAACAGGGAATTCCGTAACAAATTATAATTTTTATTTTGAGATCACTACAGAACTAAAATGTCTACAAGAAATTATAATTTAACTTGCAAAGAAGAATTTTTGACATAAAAGTGAAATTCAGAAAACAGCTTTTATGCTGATTTAGATAAACTGTGTTTGACACGTTACTGTCTAAAACTAAAGCGTTACCGTTACCATTACTGCTATCTCACTATTATTTTTTATTAAATATTGAATATATTATTTAAATTTCTAGAAAGGATGTAAAGAATTTAGTACATTATATTGAAAATTGAAATAAAGCTAAATATTATATTTACAGAAACGTAAAGTAATTTTAAAAATACTGAATTTGCCTGTAAGAAGTCTTGTGTTTAAACTATTATTAAGTTTATAAATCTATAATGAAGGTAATATCAACTAAATTAAAATGGAATTCAACATTTCTTTTCGCCATAAGCCAAAGCATAGAAATAAAATATTACTTTGTAAATATCACCCACGTAAGTCTGTTTTACAGGATCCCAAAAAAAACCATAAATGAAAAAATGGGATTTGCGAGATGTTGACGCTAATTATAATTTGTTCGGTCTTTTTTATTAATATTGTCTTAGATATTAAAAAATCATCAGTAAACATTAAAGAAAAGTATATTCTAAATAATTTATTTTTTGCAAATATATTTTGCTGATATAAAACAGATATTTGAAATATGTTTGAAATTTTCTGCACGGATCATATTGAAGAAAGCTTCCTTTTAAATAAGTTACTAAGAAACTTTGGCGATGTGTTAGAAAGCAGCAATTATTGAATTGGTAACTGTGAAGAAAACTTTTGAGTTTGCAACTCGATGCAGATAATATTAAGGACTCTTAATAAAATTTACAAAAACGATTTGTTTTCCTAATTGGAACTTCGTCCTAAACTGCATTTGGCTTTTTATACCTCTGAATGCCATTTAATATATATGTAATTTTGTGTGGATTCAAATAAATTTTCAGTTGGTATTTTTAACAAATTTAAAAACATATTTTATCGTATATCGTGCTGGATGAATAATTTTTTTAGGTAAGAAAATGTCTTCAAGAAAGTAAGAAAAGACATCATGTGATTGGGTTTCTTGACATTTAAACATTGAATGTAATGCTAAACGCTTCAAATTAGATATATAATTAAATATTTTTAAATAAATAATATTTAAATCAGATAGCCTGTATTTTTTAGCAATAGGGTTTGTTTTTTAAAGCATGGAGTAGGTCGTCAAAGTAGGCGCCATACAAATTTTGCATGCAAACGGCAGATTTTGATATAACGTAAAATATTGAAAAAATTTTTAATTAAATTGTGATATCAGTTTTACTAAATAATAAAAAGTAAATATCCGCGAAAGATAGGTTTGAAGCCTCTATTCTATAAGATAACGACTGTATGTGGACAATAAAATTTTATAAAGAACTAGAATAATTATCAGTCTCAAAGTTAAAAAAGTTCTTCAGTAATACGTTTATCAGTTTTTATTGTAATTGAAGATGATAAGGATATTTTATACTTTGTTTACTTCTGAAGGGGGCGGCCGCAAACAAAGTTAGACGATATGAATATCATGCGTAAGCATAATTTTTACAGAAAGAAAAAGAGTAAAATCCCAAAATATTACAACGTTGAGGATAGTGCAGCAGCAAAATTATTTTTATATCAATAGAGAATTCTATTTGTAAGAAAATGTGTAATTTATTACGTTGTAAGTTTTTTAGTAATGTTAGCAAAATGAATAGACGAGACTTTTCATATAAAAACGTTCAAGAAACTTGACTTGATATTTTTTTATTAACTTTTAATGTGTTGAATAGTTTTTAGTTGTGGTTCAAAGTACAAAATAAGAGAAAGAAATTCAGGGCCTGAAAATAAGCACATTTTTCCCTGAAGGTATCAGAATTGCGTTTTGAACACAATAGAAAATATGAGTCCTAAACCAAAGAGCTGAATCGTGAAAAAAGCCATAAGTAGAAACAGAATAGTGAAGTTTTTATATTGGGTTCCATTATTTTATTTTGAATATAAGTGAAAAACGAGAAAAATGTTAGGGTTTAAACCAACATTTATCGAACAAAACAAGATAAATCCATTAGAGTACCTTATTTTAGTGACTTCGGTGATGCGATACTTTTTCTTATGGAAAATTGTTTAGAATTTGAATAAGGGCGAAATATAAAATCCTGTTTTGCTATCCTGCACATAATCCTGTGCTTCTCGTCGCGGGAATAAGGTTAGGCCAATCTTTCTCCGGAAGACAAAAATATGACCGCAGAGAAAAATACAGCCAAAGAGAAAACTAAAATAAGGAAAAATAGGACAGAGGAAAACATATAAAAAAGTAATTTTTTTATGGTTGCAGAGCTGAGTACACAGTTTGATTGTTTGCCTAATGGCGAGCCTATCCCAGGTGCTCTTGGTTTTAGAACTTCTTCTTCTTCTGAGCAACATTTTCCTAAAAGTTTTGGCCCTACTGTCGAAACTCATGCTCCGTCCTCTTCGAACGTAACTACTTCTCCTGCTGAACCCTCTCTTCGTGTCAGGTCCAGGTCTCCTCCTGCCATTCGTTTTCTTTTACGCCGAAATGGACTTACACTCGAACAGCTTAGATCTGCTAGGCTTATTCCCCACAAAAATCGAAATCGGCAATTTAAAATTCGCAGGTACACTTTTCCGCCCGATGCAGGTCTTCAATTAAAAAGATTAAATTGCTTTCAGTCTATTCCAACCGAAGAACAAACTGTACTATCAGAGCTCAATGGTGACGTGTTTGCAATATTCGACAAAAATTGTACAATTCTTCGTGGAATATTCACAGCGAGTGATTGCCGCCAAAGGCGAGTAAAAGTAAACATGTACAGCGGCCTTATTCAAAATCTGTCACAAGCAGAAATCGAAGAAACTGTCACTGGCCGCAAAAACCCAATCTTAAGGAATTTTGACATAATAGTGGTAAGTCAACTTTCTCCAAAACAATAATTTAAATTAAGAAAACATTCAAGTATTATTATATTATTGTTTTTAGAAGTTCATATTATTATATATATTTTGACAAAATTTATTTAAACAAAATGTACAATTTGTGATCTGAGACATTGCATGAATCATGCATTCGCATCTTCAACTACATAGGCAGGAATGTGGACGACTTAGAAGCAAAAAAAAACTTTCATATGGGTAAAACCAGAAGATCGAGTATAGGATGAGGTATAAAAGGGATGTATTGGTTATCAAATTGATAATTGCTATATAAAAAAAATTATCAGAAAAACTTAATACTTTCACAATTTTTTAAATTAAAATACGATTTCTGCTTTGACAAAGTGAAGGAAAGAAGCAGCATGTTCTAGGTATCACAACCAATTAGCGAGTCCCAGCCGAGCTTGAAATTTCGAAGAGCGCGCTATGATAATGTGCGCGATTAGAGGGAAGATAAAAAAAATTATTGGCTTCAATATTATTAGAATTATTTATCGTACATAAGTTCAAATGGAATTATACAGGGAAATAGTAAGTTTATTTGGGCATGATTAACCCTCAGCATACACACTATATTTGAGGAAAGAGGTATGCACACTGAGGTACGTTTACACGCCCAACTTTAAAAGCTTATATCTTTGTTCAGAATTGAACAATTTTTACTTTTTTTACATAGAAAATCCTCAAGAAGTGAAAATTATATATATTATTAATTATTATTATAGGTGTGTGTGTGTGTGTGTGTTTCATCCGGTGGTTTTTGATTGTTTGCGGGAATTTCGGCTGCGCAACACTTTAGTTTTAGCACCAGCAAATGCAAACCGTACCCTGTGAGACCTGAGCTTTACTTACACATTTTAATTTTTCTGCTTTGTCGAATTGTCACACTGAAGCTAATATCCGTAGTTGGGGCCGAGGACTCTTTCCTCGCCTTTGTTTATGTACCACAGCTTCCTATAGCTTCTAAATGACAAAGCGTTGAAAAATAATGCAAAAATCTGATGATGACCTCAAAATTGACATTGCCTTTTTTCAAGGTCAAATCTGTTTTTTCTGACAAGAATGCCTATTTTTGACACAAACGAGAAAGGAACGCTGACTTCTTTAAAATCTTCTGAAAATCGGCCTTGATCCTCAAGGTTAGTTACTCGACATAACGCATTTTTTCCTTGGTACGCTACCAGTTTTTTTAAAGGAACCTACATGTTAAGGTGGGTTTTGAATCAGCGGTGCTCCGGTGCTACCATTTAAAACGATGTGCTTGCTTATGTCTGCGCCCATTAAAATAATATAATTCCACACTTGTACCTAATCAAATATCACCCTACCTTCAAACTCCTTGTCTGATCACAATAAACTTAGACTTTTTTGCATTCATCTCTAACCTACCTTTATGCAGGTATCATCTCATTCTCTTCATTACCTTGTTAGACATCCTTGCTTCTTGACACTAACACTATATCTTAATCCCTCTAATGCTAACTTCTCCTACCATTTCGCTTTTCAGCTTACTCTCTATATCCGCGGTTAACACCGAAAAAAATTTTGGGCTTAGCCTAAACTCCTTGGCCTTGCCTAAACTCCTTATCTATTCAGAAATTCTTGAAAACTCCGACCCGCCCTAATACTTCCTTATATTTTTCTTGACCTGTACGTCATTCAACTCCTTTCCATCTCCCTCGCACGTTAATTCACTCCCCTCATCGCTTTTCGGTGCACCTGAGGAAACCACCTTCATTTTGAGAGAAAAAGTGTAATCAAATATATTTTGGTACCTTCTTCTTCTTTATTCATAATGTGTCCCCTAAGGGTTTACATGACTTCCATTCCATACCACTTACATAATAAACA
>JAAAKG020135608.1:0-13470 GCA_010014905.2 Druon quercuslanigerum | reverse complement strand
GGAATCGTTATAATTCGAAGATTTCGAATATCATATTTGTGATTTAATAAGTGGGAAATTTAAAAAATTTTATATTTCATATTATAGGCCTGATTAGGAACAAAGGCCCCCCCGCTGACCAGGCTCGGCGGAAGCTGCTCGACGGTGTGACGGGAAGCCGCGTAGTGGGGGAACGGTATACAGGTAGCTGGGGCGGAATTGTCATCTGCCCTAACCCTGTTCGTGAATAATAGGGTCAAAACCAGGATGTGTACAATATGGAAATTGAGGCACAATGGTTTTAATAATAATAATATCGATATTTTCGCTGGACGTGTAAGCGTCTGCATGTGCTTGTAACATGATACAGGAATAAAAGTGCTGTGAGAATCAGTGGCGGATTTAACGGGCAGCAAATGAAAATATGCCGCCTGGGCCCCCGTTCTAAAATGCTCTTAAGGGCCCCCCGATGAGGTTTCTTCTATGTGAACTTTTAAGAAGCTGCTGTGAAATTTTTGAATTTCTTTAAATATTTTTGCGTGCGAAAAAATAAGTATTCCAAAGAGTTGTTAAAATTCAATTTTTGTTACCTCTTAATAAGCGATATATCATTTAAAGTTTAAAATTTCGCGCGTGAAATTCAATGGGCGACAAATATGACGGTTTGTTCGGGAATCAAAATGAATTGGTGATTATTGTCGGCCCGCATGGTGGCGTGATTGTTGCTAGACGTGGCAACCCTGATTGTTAAAGCCCTGACTAATCATATTTAGGTTAAAGTTCCGTCTTTGTGGTAACTTCGTACAAAGGTTGTGTTTAGATCGATTGACATACTGAATCAATTTAATAAAATCCATTGATGGTCGTTTAAATTAGATGTTTTAACGATTCAAGAATCTTCAAAGGTAAATATCACTTTAAAACATAAGCACCGCAATGTTTAACCCCGAAAAATGTAACGCTACAATTATTCAGTGTTTGTAAATAAAACCTCGAATGTAAAAATTTAACCATATTGTCGAATATTGAGATTGTCAAAAATAATTATTCAATAAATAATTAATAAATTAAAAACCTAAATATTTGGGTTAATTAAAAAAAATCACCAAGGAACTGTAAAAAAGATTTATAAATCATAAATGTAATGATAATTAATTTGTAACTATCAGAAAATTAATATTTGTCCGCATCGATCAATTTTCAATTTAGTGCAACCGAAAATCTCTTTCAGTAACATTTTGTTAACCAATTCAGGGGCCCCTAAATACGCTTGCCGCCTAGCCTAATTTCCTTAAATCCGCCACTGGATCTAGATATTTCTCGCACCACAGAGCATGCAGTCGTGTCATGTAATTCTCTCGTTCAGGGGTTATAATCATATCGTAGCATTCTAACAAGTCGTGATTTTGTCTTGTTTTGTTTGGTGTTATCATTGTTGTTCCCAAGAGAAGCTAGGGAAAAGGGTTCGTCCTTCCTTGTAGAGCCCCGCAAACATGGATAAGCCTGCGTATTCTGAGAGGTCGCCCGGTATCTCAGAGTCACCATTCGAGACACCTCACCCAGGTGCCATTCAGCTTTCGGCACGGTTTTCACACCTGCGCTTGGGGGTTAATTCCTTCGGGACCACCCCTGGACAATTGTCCGCGACTGCCTATTAATTTTTTGTAACCATATTCTGCAGAAACCCTTGGTACAGGGACCCTCTATCCGCAATCCGAGGACGCGTCCGGTGGCCATAAAGATAGACTGGGCAAGGCAGTACTATCTAGTCGTCCAACTCGTGCGGGAATGAGCTACATCCATAGGCACAATGCGTCACTAAGAGTGCTTTATTACTTCAAGGAGCTTTATGCTTCAAGTAGCTGTGTGATGCCCCTCATAACAATACCTGAGGAAGAATTCCCAACCATCACTACCGAATTGGTGAAAAAAGTATTGAGAGGTATGAAGAACTATTCCGATACAGGACCAGATGGTGTCAAGACCATCTGGTGGAAGAAGTTTTCTTCAGATTTGGTCTTCCGAAAGCGGCGAGGAACAAAGTGTCTGCAACGAACATGCTTGCCGTCCCGGTAGTACTTTATTCATTTGGAGTGGTTCCATGGACGAAGAACGAGCTCAGATCCCTTGATATCGAGACACGAAAATTTATGCACATAAACAAAAGCATGCATCTTAAGTCTTCCGTTCCGCGAATCTACATCTCACGCCGTCAAGGTGGTCGCGGAATATTGTATATAGAATGTCTGCACAACAGGATTATTTTGGGTACAGCACATAGAGTCGCAAATGGAAGAGATCCTGTTCTTAAAATGGTCGGGAAGCGTGAAGAAGATGGCAAAGGAGAGTTTCTCTACAATGCAGCGGAGGAGGCTGCTGACACGCTCGGACTTAACTTCAGTATCAGGAGTGAGCAGAATTCATCCAATCTTATCTATCTCGAGTACTCACTCCTGAAAGTCCGGATTCAGAAATGTCAATATAGTGTCATTTCTACCTTAACATATCGTCGCCACATTTAGAGCCAAGACAGACCCGAAGATAGCTGCAGGGCTGAGGATGGCGGCAAATCCTTCGGTCTGAAAGTACGAAACGTTCATGTCGAAGTCGATAATCGTTCGGTTGGGCCACATTCACCGTTGCTCTCAAAGACCTTCAAAGCACATATTAATGTTGATTATTGCAATTCAGTGAAGTCGAACAAATACATTTGCAAATATGTCAACAAAGGAAGGAGTCTTCGGAGTGGGGAATGTGGCCGCACCGCTCGATGAAATCAACCAATACCAACTTGGACGTTATATCAGGAGCAATGAAGTAGTATGGTGCATCTTATCATTTCCAATCCATGAACGACATCCAACAGTAGTATACTTGGCGGTGCATCTCGAGAATGGACAGCACGTTTACTTTACAGCAGATAATGTATGTGCAAAAGCATTGGTTCCATCGGCAACAACTTTAACTGACTCACAAGAAAGCATTGGAAGCGCTTGATCTTGATCACTGTGAGATTTGAGAGGAAACGCACGAATCTTCGGTGGCGCACTCATTTTATTTTCTGGTGGTTTTCGACAAACACTGCCGGTTATATTATATATGCCTGTTAATTGGTGCACAAAGTTTTCCCAAACATTGCACATAACTACAAAAATCATCAGTGGCTCAGTACGCGTGCTATATTAGCGACCAAAAACATCGATGTCAATACCATGAACTTCACTATTCATAATAGAATATTCGGCGAAAAGACAACATATAAGTCCATAGATACTGTGCTGAATCAAGACGAAGTTGTCAACTATCCAACTGAATTCTTGAATTCGCTTGATTTGCCAGGCATACCACCGCACGTTCTTACATTGAAAATTGGCGTACCCATCAATCTTCTTCGTAACATAAATCCACCACGACTTTGCAACGGAACCAGACTCTCAGTCAAGAAAATGATGAACAATGTTATCGAGGCAACAATTTTGACTGGAAAATTCAAAGGTGAAGACGTACTGTTGCCACATATTCTAATAATTCCGACAGATATGCCATTCGAATTCAAACGTTTGCAGTTCCCGGTGCGACTCGCTTTCGCAATAACTATCAACAAAGCACAAGGACAATCGTTGCAAGTGTGTGGATTAAATTTGGAGAATCCATGCTTCTCACATGGGCAGCTCTATGTGGCCTGCTCACGCGTCGGAAAACCTACTGATTTATTCGTTTACGCACCAGACGGAAAAACAAGAAATATTGTGTATCCCACAGCACTTCAATAAATATCGAATTGCAACGAAACGCTGCAATGTCACCAGTTTTTGGAACTTTATTTCAAAACGTCATATCAAGTAAGATCACATAATAGGCGGCAAAAATAAATCATATTTGTTTAAAATTGTGTTATTACTTTTCACACGACATCACTCAAAGTCAGTAATTGATCATCAATAGAAATCCATTTTCGCAGTTGGGAAACTTTTAAGGGGCTCAAAAATGTTTTTAAAAAATTAAATACACTTTTTTTGTTTTGTTTTCATGATATTTCGATGGTTCATTCCAATCGTTCGAATTCCAGGTCACTTAGGTCGTTCAAAATACATTCATGGCAATATACAAAAGCCCGAAAAACTTTTAAAAAAGTGTAATAAACCATTTTTATATATTTTAAGTCATTCCTATACAAACAAGAATATTTCCTCTGCTAAAAATTGGTTTTTGTGTGATACATCCAGGTATTTTCAATTTCTAATTACAATCTTTTTTTTTAAATTCATAATTAATTAATTCATCATTTCAGTTCAAAATTCGTTTGCTTTTTTTATTATAATTTTTTTTGCCTAAAAATGTACATATTTCGTTAACAATTTAAACGTTATTAACATTCCACTGGTTAGTGGAAAATTCGTACTTTGGGTTCCAAAATTCAACCCTTTAGTAGAAAATTTATATTTGGTGAAAATTTTTATACTTTGTCAAAAATTCGTCTTCTTCGTAGAAAATCCATTTTTTCGTTCCAAATGCAACTTTTTATTTTACTGTGTCAAAAACAAACTGTTTGATAATTCATAACGACAAGTTTTTGAATATTGAGTTCTAAACATTTTTGAAACGAAAGCTCTTGAAATTCTTTGAATTTTTTAATATAACTTAAAACTATATATAATAACATTTTACTTCTTAGAAATCAAAAAAAGTACAATTTATAATTTTTAATTTCAATCCATATTTTTTAAATTTGCGTCGAATATTTTTACAATATTGTAACATCTTTGTAAAAACAAAAGTGTCAAGGTAATTGGGAAAACTGAGTCTTGATGTTGCTAATATAGGCAAAGCAGGTTAGTTTCTGAATAAATTTTAATTATACTGCTACATATTTTTGATAAGCCGTATATTTCGCAGACATTGGCCAATTCTAGAATCTCACCAATTTTTCTTTAACAATTGAAGAATTGCCACGAAGCAATCGATTTTCTATCAGAAGAAAAAGGATGTGATACCTAATCTTTAAGAATTTTATTATTCAATAATTATTATTTAGAAGGTTCGAAGTTTGTACTTAAAAAATAGTTATCTTTTTTCATCAGCAGTTCAAATGCTAAAATGAAAAGGAATTCAAAATTAAAATGCTAAACATTATTTTCTCTAATACGAAATATTGGAGGACCTTTGTTTTATGATCATTTTTTTCTTCAGTTTTTTTAAATACAAAGAGTTTTAAAAGACTTTGTTTCGAAAATTTGTAGAACTCTTAATATCCGAAAATTCGCCATTTTATTTTCAAATTCTTTGTTTCACATATTGTCAAATAAAAATCCACAGACGTGAACATGTGGTTCGCGCGCATGCGTTTAGTACTATCTTGTGCAGAAATATTTAATCATACGTCTTAAGAGCCACGATGGAATTACTATTGATTAAGGAATTTTTAGAAAAGAAATATTCTTGATTATATGAGAACGACTTAAAACATATAAAATTGATTTATTAATAATTTTTTTTCGGGCTTTTCATATTGCCGTGAATGTATTTTAAAAGACCTAAGTATCCTGGAATGGGAACGATTGGAATAAACCATGCAAGAGCTGTGCGGGCCTGAAATTTACCGCGGATAAAAATTTAAAAGCTGACCCTAAAAATTCAAATCTAACTATAGGACCGGGAAAAATACCCCCAATCAATATCATTGTAGACGAAGGAAATCGCCCCTATACAGCCCAATAGTTTGCAGTCTTAGCTCACACACCTATTCTGTTCGCGTATCTTACATCCGAAATTATCGCAAAATAATTTATAATTTAGAGCAGCAAGGCTTTCAGTAACTACATGTACAAAAGCATTTGCCTGCCCCATATTCGACTCGAAATGAGAAATATCCCTGTCGCATACCCGGAAGACTCAGTTCTCTCCGAACTCAATAAGGAAGGATTCACAATTACGTCGGTTGCTCGTATGAGAAACAGACAATCTAAGAAAGCCTTACCAATGCTTCTGGTAACGTTTTCAAACACGTTCCAAACGAAAGAGCTACTTAAACTACAGTCCATTGCGTATATTAAAATCGAAGTCGAGCCATAGGTCACACCCAAGGAAACCTCACAGTGCTTTAAGTATCAAAGATTCCACCATGTCTCTGACATGTGCCACGCCACTCCACGATGTGTGAAGTGCGAGGGTGCGCATCAAAGTTCTACGTGCAAAAAACACGTGAGACTCCGGCCACTTGCGCAAACTGTGCTGGGGAACACCCCGCTAATTACAATGATTGCTCTTCTTTTAAACAAGCCTACAAAAAACCCGCTATTAAAAAATCAAAATCACACTTTAAAAATAATTTTTTTGGAATGCTCAGGGTATCCTTAAAAAAGACACGAATTAGACACATAACTTTACAGAAATAACATTACCATTCTCTTGCGTAATGAAACTTTAATACGCGAATCTCTACTCGCTAATCTATTACGTGGCTATAAATTATACAGAAATTACAAAAAAAGATGCAAATAAAAATTCACGGGAATTCATATGCTATAGTCTCTCTCTATCGGACCCCTTCTCGCGAATTTCTACAAAATGACTACAGAAAAATACTCAAACTTGCACCTTCGGTTATTGCTGCAGGTGATCTAAATGTTAAAGCTTGGAATAGCAGAACAACTAACACAATTGGCAAACAATTATTTAAATTTATAAATCATAAGAATCTCTCATTCTCAGCGCCAGACTCGCATACTTTTTTCTCTCACAACACCAAACACAAATCTGACCTTAACTTTGTGCTTCTAAGCCTTTTCAATAATTGCGAAAAAGCCCCTGTCGCGCCTCGTTTTAATTTTGCAAAAGCAAATTGGCAAGTATTCAACTTGACCCTAGAAACACATGTTAACTTTAAACCTTCAACAACAAACACTTGCCACATTGACGAGGCCTTACCGAATTTCACCTATAGCATAAAAACAGCTATTTACAGTTCAGTTCCTCAGACTACCATTAACAAATACGATCCAGCTCTCACCCACGAGATTGAAGACCGTATCCACACTCTTAATAAACTTCAAATTAAAGATAACTCTATTTATCATATGACTAAAGCCCTAACAAAACCGCGATCTAATATTCCCCCTCTCAAAAATCCAGACCAAATATTTGCGCTCTCTTCGACCGATAAAGCAAATCTCCTAGCAGCAAATTATGAAAGTAACTTCGCTCTACATAACGAGCCATCCGACCCTCAGCACATTGCGGAATGTAACGAATTGTCTCCGATATTCTTAGAATCCCAAGTACCGATAATTTCAAGAAAATAACCCATAAGGAATTAAAAAAACAAATTGAAACTGCTAAAAATAACAAAGCTCCCGGTCCTGATTCAATTTCAAACTTAGTCCTCAAGAAACTTCCGATTTCGTGTCGCACCCTCCTCGCTAATATCTTCAATGTCTGTATTCAACTAAGCTACTTTCCTAATTCATGAAAAATAGCTCACATTAATTTTTCAGGACAAAGGCAAGGAACTATATTATCCCACCAGCCACAGGCCCACTAGTCTTCTTAATACAATGAGCAAAATCTTGGAAAAATAATACTCACTCGCGTAAACTATCACCTCCAGGAAAACTGCATCCTTAAACCACAACAGTACGGTTTTAAAAAACGTCATTCTACACATCACATGATGCTCAAACTCACCGAAGCCATTAGCTTAAGTTTCAATCGAGGAATACACACTGGAGCTTTTTTTCTCGATGTAGAAAAAGCTTTTGAGTTTCTGGCATGTAGGACTGCTCAGTCAAAATAGGCCTGACACTTTCAAAATAGAAGCCCATCCGAGCGGGTGTGCCCCAAGGCAGCACCTTAGGTCCGGTATTTTTTATAATCTACGTGAACGACATCCCTGAGGTCCCTGAAGTTACACTTGGATTATATGCAGAAGACACCGCACTATTCACTTCCTCTTGGTCAGTCCCGAAAATCTTAAAATTACTTAACAAAGCTCTTGAAATCATTGAGGCATGGGCTATAAGCTTTGGAGAATAAAAATTAATGTAGCAAAGTCAGAACCAATTCTTTTCTCAGTCAGAAATCCTGTCAAAATAGACTCACCAAAAATGTTTAATGAACCAATAGAATGGAGAAATTCCGTAAAATAACTAGGGGGTAAACTTCATAAACGTCTTATTTAGTAGCAGCATATCCATGAAACTAAAGGGAAAGCTCTCGGGGTTTTCCCGAGTTTAAGACCTATTATTAATAGACACTCGAGTCTAAAACCTGATTATGGAATCCTAGTTTACAAAATGTTTATCCGACTAATCATAATCTACTTCTGTACAATTCTGGGTGGTGCGTGAACAAGTAACATTAATCACATCCAGATTAAACAAAATAAATTCCTCAGACGCATCACAAAAGCCTCTAGATATACCAAGAACTCTGTCCTTCACACAGAATTTCAATTACCTTATATTTCAGAGTATATCAAAGAAAGCGCCACTAAATTCTATGAATCAGCATCATTATCACCTTTTAAACATATCTCCGCGTTCGAAAAATATGATTTTGATCCGCTTCGCAAGCACGCTATGCCAAAACACTTCCTCATGAAATAAGTCTAACAACAACTTCCATTCTTCGACCCCTCTAACCCTTCCCACTCTTCTTCTTTACTCTTATTTCATAAAAGAAATTATAAGATCTTGTGGTTTCTTCCTGTATACAGGCTTTTTCCCACATATAATAAACGTCACTCTTAATTTAAGTTATGTCAAATTTCTCTCAGATTGTGCAAAAATGCTCAAACGGGTAACGCACAACAACTTCTACCAGCATTGGATCTCACGAGAGGGGGCGATGGTTGGCGCCCCCTCATACCCACTTCTTTAACTGATTTTAGCACCTGTACGGAACCGATTTTTTTTGTACAAACCGAAAATTGGCGTTGCTAAACTGCTGGTATTTCTGATATCTATGGGAGACCCAAGTGGCAATAATAATGATGGAAAAGTTGAATTTTGGGGAAATTTGATAAATTGGTAATAATTAAATGACAGTAAGGATATTTCGAATTTAATTTTCTTTTTATCTGTTTCTATGCCTGTAAATTATTTCGCAATCATCTTCAGAATACGAAATTTTGATTTATTGCGTTTTATTTACAACTATTTCTAAATGATTGTGAGAAATGCGACGGTCATTGTATCGTCATTTACAGCAGATGGCCACCACGAACCCGAATCCCCTTGTACATTATTAACACTTTTTTAATTTATAAATTTTCTCATTATAAATATTTTTAGTTGTAAATTATAAATTATGTACTAATATACTATTCTAGGGTAAACTTAGAAAAAGTCCGTTTTTGCGTATCTCATTCCATTTACGAAATACATCATATTTATTCCATTTTTAAACTTCTAAAATAAGTAAAGATATCCGAAATTATCAAAATCATTCGATTCTGAATTTATATCTTTCGCAACAGTAATTTCAAAATTTGGCAAATTTTTATTTTTATTCCCTTTCAGCTGGTCTACTTCGTATCCTCAGTCGACAGGGATGCGCGACTCGGAATTCTAAGCATTCTGGCAGCTGAGGTTAAGATGCTCAGTAAACGAAAGAAAGAATTTTAGATATTAACAGAGTATAATTTATCATCATAAATTTACTCAGCTGAGATCAGTCAGTACTCCCAAAGATAGCCCGCTACATTACTGCTCTTGCGTCAAGTGGACCCTTGACCGCATTATTTTAATATTTGTAAAATTATATAAAGAAATTATTTTATTGTTATCATTGATTAAAGTACTCATAACGTATAGATAATGTGCTAATTCGCGACTTACCTGAATAAAAATTGTTCAAACAATTAAAAATTAGTTACCAGATGATTGGGTATTCTTAAATAACCGATTCATAATTTATTAAAAAAATTAAAAAGCTTTAATAAACCGTAATATTACGTAAAACCCGTTAATTATGGGGGTTTCTTTGAGGAACCATAAGAGTAGCTTAAGATCATTCACCCTCAAAATGTGTGATCGATTCTTATTTCTCTGATGTATTTAAATATTAGATTTACAAAAAGCTGACTTTCCTCTGTTATATCAATGGGAAACGTTATTGTTTGTATTTTAGACCTTATGCCAAAAAACATCTGATCAATGGGAAACTTCATGGCCTTTGTGCGACCCCTAAATAATTTTTTTTTAGAATCTTGTTCAAAAGAGAAAATCAAGCTTCTTTTCTAGCTTACATAAAAAAAACAGCGTGTGGCAGTGGAGCCACACGGCAGAAGTGTAACTTTGATGAATTACCTTTAAAATTTTTCGCGAGAAAATATCAGAAGTTTTGAGAAGATCGCATTGTAAGAGAGTGCAAAGATAAAGAGAGAGGGAGAGAGCGCGCACATATGCAGGCTTTTTTTAAAATGGCAGTAGTGGGCATATGGAAGAGGAGTCTAGAGCAATTGCGAATCTCCGCATAAGTAGCAGTCGCGAATAGAGAAAGAAGGTATAGGCTATAGAAAGCATACTTGTAAGAGAGAGAGAGAGAGAGAGAGAGAGACTTATGCTTGCTTGGTTTCTCGTTTTTTCAAAGTCACTCCCGTCCTACAATAAGTTTTACTTTAAAAATTGCCGCATTTAGAGAAAACTCAAAAATGCTATTTAAATAAAAAATTAAGGTGAAATAATCTCGCTATTGTAAATTTATTATTTTTAATATGAAGCTCTTTGAAAGAGCTGCCCAAAACCCACATCAAAAAGTAAAATATGATAACCGTACCAGGAGTCACGCACAACTGTAAGTTAGCGATCGGGGTGAATCGTCGAAAACTCGGGCCCTTGTATCTTGACAACCTGTTATACTTTGTGCACTCCCTTTAAAGAATTTGCAGGTCCACTAAAACTAAAAACTGGCAGAGTTTCAATAAGACAGGTGATAAAAAAAATTTTAGGCAGGGATACTTGTCAAATTTGATCCCATTTGTAACTTAGAAGTGTCTGAATTTTCAAAAAGTGTACGGGTTTTAAAATTTGGTCAGAAATGCTCAACCGGCTATCAGTTTTGTCGAAAAATTAATAAATTGTGCAAAATATTATTTTATCCTAAAGTATGATTACAGTACACTTTATTTAAATAGTTTTATTATTCATGGTGTACATTTTCATTCGGTCTTCTTTAGAACACGCGTTTTTTTTGCTGGTAGTGGCCTTTGAGATTTTAGTACTGCACTAGCACGCCGTAAAGCCGCCTGTAACAAATATTATACTGTAAATTAAATCAAATAAACATATGAATCAGAACAGAAATGAAAAACAATATAAGGTGGGCCATTAATTCTAATTTTCTTAATCATATAGAGGCTGTTAAAAATACATTCCACTATTGTAAGTTTTTAGTCAAATGTATGTGTATGTAATATATTATTGATCAATCCAAGATGAAAGCGGTTGGTATTAAAGGTATTTGTGTCTTTGTCTTTAACGGTGCAGGCAAAGGCCGTAGAAGATAAATTCTTACACCTCCAAATGTAACCTTCCTGACTGTTTAATTACATAAATGAAGCATTATTCTTGAGTAAACCCAATAGAAAAATAAAATTTATCGGCTCGAAGAAAACATGTGCCAAGTATAGTAATTATTGCATAGTTTGGCCGAAAGTGTAATTTTTCGATTTTCCATTATTTTTTATGTCGTGAAAATTAGAATTTTAGACTTTTCAAGAAAATTCAAAAAGTTTTTATAATAATCTTGTAGGGCATTCAAAAAACAACATTTTTCTTCATATGACTTTTTTCATATCGTGCGTTATTTGGCTTAAAATGTTCATTTTCGTGTGTTCTTGGGACACTAAAAGAAGAACACAAAATGGGGGGGGGGGTCCAATTTTACACAAATCTAATACCTTCTCTGATGAGAATGTAGGAACTATGGGCAATGGGAACGATAACAACACGAAATAGAAACCAAGCGGCGTCATTCTGAGAAATTGGTGCGAAAAATGCCAAGTACGGTGGTGAAAACCACGAAAAACTTTCCACATTTTCCCGTCCCCAGTAATGAATTCACCACGTGGTTAGACCACGCACCCCCTCCAAGTAGGAAATCAGAGACGTTAAAGCATTTTAAACCGCCGGTTTTCACCCTATTAATAATCAAAGCCTATGAGCTAGGCCGAGGAAATGAAATAGAAAAATTTAACACATTTGAATAACGCTAAGATCGGGTAAAATTAAAAATAACAAAATGGCTAACCCGTTAAATAAGAACACAGAAAAAATAGATAGGGAAAACAGAAAATCCCAAGAAATTATAATAGAAGAAGAACACGTGCAGGCGGTTTTAACCAGCCATGAAAACGAGAGTAGGAAAAACTAATCTATGCAAAGTGATATTAGAGAAGAATTAAATCAGATAAATTTAGAATTTATCACAATGAGAAATAGGGAATTAGAAAGAGAGGAATTAGTCCAATCGACATTTGTAGCTTAAACAACATTTATCTACACTGTTAGAAAAATCTGTACGAGGTTTAATACACATGTGTGTGAAGCAAATATGCACTGCCGCTACTGAAATGTAGCATACATTGGTTTAGTGAATTTAATATACATGTGTATTAAATTTAATATACATGTCGGTAAAGCAGTGTACGTAAAAACTCAAAGTTATTTCATTTCTTTAAATCTAGTCAAATATTCGCAAATAAAGTAATAATTTAACATTCGTCGACTAAATTATTATTTATAACTAAAAGCAACGTACAGGTGGAACTTTTTCCAAAATTCGCTCTGAATGGTAGAAATTTAACGTGGGTACAGTCGACCGTAGTTTAAGTCCGTTAATAAAAATTTATTAAATTTACCGTTAGTAAAAATTACTGCTAAACTTTTTTTTAATTTGTGAAAATTGGAATTATCTGATTTTTCTTGTAAGTGATTAGCATGAATGTATATAAAATTTAATATACACGCTCTTAATGGCGATTTCTTATGCTTGACATATCAATTTTAATATACATTGTTATAATAAATTTAATATTATTTTTAAAAGGGTAGATTGCCAACACTTTTGGTGCTTCCTAGATATTACTGTTGTGTATAAAATCCATTAAAAAATTTATGTTCAAATTTGAATGCCAGCGACTTTTGTCTGCTAGCTGTCGGGCGGGGATCCTGGCTTCTGTTATTAAATAATTTTAATTTTTTGCAGGTGGATTTTGTTAACGGAACTTTTTGGATGAACTTATTTATTACATGGTTTCCTCAGTTTCGACCTTTGGTTGATTTTATATTTAGTTTCCGGTTTAGAAGGTCCAAGAATGAAAAACAAAAGTTTGAAATTTCAAATTGGCGACGTTTCAGACTTAGTACCGTCCCTTATCAAGCCTGTTAAAGAAAACCTTTATTATAAAATAACATTCACAAACCAAAATAAAAATGACATATATAAAAGGTTTTTATCGTGTACAAACAAAAAGAATTAAACCAGATTAAT
>JAAAKG020135605.1:0-13472 GCA_010014905.2 Druon quercuslanigerum | reverse complement strand
ATAAATGTATATGATATCATCTATGATTATATATAATCATTCATGGATCATGCATAATTTATGTATGATCATGCATATTTTTTGTACTCGGGATAAAATCAATATTAAAATCAATTTTATCGAAAACTTCATTTTCTAAATCTTATATAATAATTTCAGCTAAAATTGGAGACAAAACAGACCCTATGGAAGTTCCAAACTTTTGCTTATAGAAATTATTGTTAAATTTGAAATAGACAGAATAATTCATCAGTTTTATGTGTTTTAACAAGGCAATTAAATATGAGTACTCGTTGTATCAATATCACAACGCATAATATTATTCCCTAAAAATTTGTTAGTTCTCATACTATTTAGGATTTTAAATGCCCCTTTTTGAAGCATTTTAAATGGATTATTTTGAATTATATGAAAACTATCTTCATCGTTAAAAATTTGTAACATTTTTTGAATATGCATATCTTTATGAATAGCTATCGTGATATAAACTTTATCTGATTTCGAAATCATTAAATCTGGATGATTTTTAAGAAAAATTTCTGTTTCACTCAAAGAGTCATTCAATTCCTTTTCTAGTATCGTATTTGGAATATTATTATTTAAGAAGTCGTTAAATAAACCCTTAAAAGTTGATATAAATTCATCTACTTTATTGTCAGGAATTTTACTAATATTAGATTCAATATCTTTAATGATTTCAAGTAATTGACAAAAGTTGAAAAAAAATTCAAATTCCGAAATATCATAAACAGCAAAGAATTTTCTAATTCGCGAATATTAAACTGTCGACAATTTTTTAATTTCAGGAATTTTTTATTTCATACATTTTTGCTTTAGGAATTTTTATTGAGATATTTTAGTAGTTTTTTGGATTTCAAAATTCAAACCAAAATTTCCTATCGCATTTTCGAATAAATAAAATTTTTGGATAAACAACACAAGCTATGAAAAAAATTAATAGAAAAAAGTTTCTCTTCCAGAAAAGGGTTATAAATTTTTCATATAATTTTTTTAAAGACGCTTTTTGTTGTTTGAATCATTAAAACATTTTTAAAAACATTAAAAATAAAAAAATACAATTTTTTGAAAAACTACATAAATATGAAAAAAATTAATAAACAAAAATGGTCACCCAAAAAGGATCTTTACATTTGTGAGCAATAATTTTAAGATCAGGTCAGTAGATTTTCTTTTAATCGTGACAAATGGAATTAAAAAATATTTTGTTTGAAAAACGACACAAGAGATGAAAAAAATTAATTTTCATTTTTGAAAACTTTTGTTATGTAAAACAAAAGTTAAAAAAATTTCAAATGCCGTAATAACATAAATAGCAATGAATTTTCTAATTCGAAAATATTTAACTGCTGACAATTTTATAATTTCAGGAATTTTTTATTTCCAATATTATTTCTTAAGGGAATTTTATTGTGATATTTCAGCAGTTTTTTTTTTTATTTCAAAATTCAAACAAAAACTTTCTATTGCTTTTTCGAATATTTTTCCTTTTAGGGAATTTTATTGAGATATTTCAGTAGTTTTCAAATTAGTTTCAAGTAGTTTTCAGTAGATATTTAAACAAAAATTCACTATCGCTTAAGAAATAATGAAGAAAATGCTGCAAGTACAGTTTTTTATAGTAAACAGTAATAAAAGAAATTTAAAGGAAATTTCATTTAAAGTAGAATTGTTTGAAAATTTGTAAAAAAAATATGTTTTGTAGGTAAAATGAAATGCAAACTTTTTTGGAAAAAGTAAAATATGTCGGACCTGAATTTTTTTTAGCTTGAATCTAAATGTTATGTCCAATATTTTTGTATCATGAAAATTTTTTTTTTTTCGTGATTTTCGTTTTTTTGTGTGTTTTACAATAATTCATACTACACGATTTTCCCCCATGAAAGCAGAATAATATTACGTTCTTTTTTTCAAGTTGAAAAAATTTTAGTTAGTGACCGATTCAAATTTTTCTAAAACGTGAGAATTTAAATCAATGAAACAAAAAGCGTTTTAGACATTCTAAAAAGTTATCAATTTAATAACGTATTTTTGCCTCATATTTTTTATTACTGTTCACTAGCGAAAACTGTACAAAGAAGAGCAATAAGAATTATTTTTATAAAATCAAATAGAAAGTAGCCCTATTAATAAAGAGCTTTAACTTTTTTATTTAAAAGTTATTTCACTTGATAGTAAATTATAAAAGAACTGTGTTTGTTTATTTTCACATGATATGAATAATTAATAAATAATTTAGTAAAATAAAAAAAAGTTATCAATATAGTGTAGCTTTAAATAATTTAAATACCCTAAACGGTAAAACGGGGAATCTAGAAAATCCATTATGAAACCGGTATAATCAATTAAAATTTTTATTTTCCAATAGAAAGATTTTTTTAACGTATTATTGTTAAGTGAGCGAAAATAAATGTAATTAAATAGTAAAAAAGGAAATGAGGTGAAATTGGAAGAGAATAAGTAGGGGGGGAGCAGAAATATTAGGGGTGGTGGGTGAGGAGAAATATGTAAAGGGGTAGTAAAGAAAAATGTGAATGGATGAGTGAGGGAAAATCTGAGATGGGGAAGTAGGAGAAATGGTAGGAAATGGGGAGAGAACTAGTACGGAAGTAAGGGGAAATATAGGAAAAGGACGTAGAAAATGTGAGGGGAAATGTGAAAAGTATAAGTAAGGAAAATCAAGGGACGAGAATTAGGGAAAATAAGGGGCGTGGCGGTATGTTAAGCAAGGGTCAGATTAAGGGAATTTTGGGGGCAGATACTACTGGAAAAGGCCCCTCCGCTGACCAAGCTCAGTGGCAGCAGCTCGAAGGTGTGAGGGGAAGCCGCGTAGTGGGGGAAGGTACACAGGTAGCTGGGGCGGAATTGACCATCGCCTAATTTTGAGAAGTGAGGTTGGAATTAAGGGAAGTGGAAAATTGAGGGTGGTGAGGGAAAGTAGACGAGATAAGGGGGTTTCAAAATTAAATTATTTTGCTTTTTAAACTCTTTATTCTATGAGTTTAAACAATGGGAGGTGTAGATGGAAATTTAAGAGATGAATAGGGAGGAAATGGAGTAGTTGATCTAAGTAAAATCGTATGAAATTTTATTTATTAGTAATAAAACTGGCGCGCCGAGCCATTCGCGGATTTCTGGATGTTACAGACCGCTCAAGGAAAGCGCGTAGAGAAAATGGGTGTGAGAGGGTGGAGACAGTGAATATATATGGTATGGCAGGGGTAGAAAACTGGGAAGGTACATGCGGGGTAGAAAAGTGGTAAGATGGGCTTCTGCATTGCCGGCATGATTGCCTCTATGGCACATCGAGGCAATCCCCGCGACTACGTGCCCGACATACATCCGTTTCCGTCTTACTTTTTTCTTTCCTTTTTTCCTTTTCCATATACCGCTTCCTTCAGGTTCTTGGAAATTCAAGGCACCCATACCGACCATTGCATATTTAAATGCCCGCTGAATTCCTGCACATATCAGAGCTAATTGGATAAGTCGAGTACTCCACTAGATTAATGCTAAAAACGTGTTATGATACTAATTGCAATTTTGAATTCAAGAAGACTCTAGACAGATATTTTCCTTTAAGCGCAAATTCCAGCAATTCCGCTAATGCCTTTATTAGTTTCATCTCGGAATCATAGAAAGATCTTCAGGATTAGTCTCACTTCTTCAAAACCTTCTTAATTTTTTCTGCTCTCTTGCCAGTTTCCTTTTCCCATTAAGGATTCTGCACTTTCTGTTTTTTTTTTCTTTCCCAATCTAAATCTTGCTATTTTGGTCCATCTTCTCTCTCCTCACACTTTCTCTAAATATTTTGGTACATTTGTATCATCTCTTATAAATAATTGTCTTTCACTGACACTCGCCTCTAACTCTTCATAGTTTACTTCACTTCCTATTGGCATATGTCTAGTACTAAGGAACTCCCTCCTTTCTTCTTTACATCTCATTACATTACTTATTTCTATCTCCTTCTTCCTTCTTTTTCCTGTTTAAAATACATTCCGTTGACTCCCCTTCCTTTACTACCTTAGCTTTTTCTGAAACTTGCATGCCCTCTTCCTTGCTCTGAAACTCAATTTATCCTTTAGCACTTCTTTTTTCACCATATATCCATCTGTACTCCATTCGATCCTTAGCGTTCACCTTATATACCTTCTTGTAAACTCTTGTCACTCTTCTATAATCTTTAACCTCCTCAAATTTCCTTTTTGTCACTTTGGGCACCTCTACTTTTTTTTCCATAACTGTAGCCACCCTGACCCACTCCATACTCTATTACACATTATCCATTCACATTCCTTTAATTTTGTCCTCCATATTTTCAGACTTCATTTGGAATCTCATCTATACTAGGTTCCTTTCCTACTATATTTTCTCCTCTTAATTTTACTTCACACTCTACCTTTTCTTGCAAATACATAAAATATTTTTTCCATTCTAGTATCTAAATATCCTGGTTTACTCCTTTCCCTTATTTTTTCGCTCAGTTTACTACCTTCCAAACCTTTTTTTCCGTTCGGGCCTTCCACACCTCTTCTTCAAAGCTTTTATTTTTCTCCTCTTTATTTATCACACAAGTCAGTTTATTTCTCCTTTTTTCTCCTGTATTCTCTTCCAGTACTTTTATTTTCTGTCCATTTTCTTAATTCCTTTCTTACTTCCTCCTTCTTCTCTTTCCATTCCTCATCCTATTTACTTCTATCCACTCCTTTACCAAGTTCTTTTTTACTTGTGCAATCTAATACTCTTTTTATTTCCCCTATAATTATTTCCACCTCCTCGTTTACATTCCCTTCTCCCCTTTCGATATTTCTGAACTTTCCTCTAAGTGTTCTTTACCTTCCATTGACCAGACGTCTCTAACTGATTTTATTACCTTTGCTTCCTTTTCAGCCGTATTATTAATAATCTGTTTCCCCTGATTTGTTCCTATTATGGGAAAGTAATCCGAATCTATAATACCAACTGCCTCTAATTTCTTGACCTCTCTTACCTCGTCGTCCGCTGTTACATAATTAATTATTGTTTCCTTTTCTCCTCCTGAGCGTATACATTCCTCTTCCTGGCCCCCCTCTTTTTTCCTTTTAGGATAAATTATCCCACCTCTTACAAACTTTTTAAAAATTCTTGTCTTTCCCGATTAAGTATCTTGTCCTTGGATTTTCTTCCTCGGCCTGCTTCGCATTCGATTCTCTCTCTCTCTCTCTCTCTCTCTCTCTCTCTCTCCTGTTTTCGCATTAATATCTCCTACTATTAAAAGCGTAATTTCTTCGTTATTTTTCCCTATGAGTTCTCTTATCTCGTCGGATTTATCCACCATATCACCGTTCACATATAGCCCAGCTATGTTCTTCCTCTTTTCTCCCATCCTTAGCTCTTCTACTATTAATACTTCCTTTTGCACTTTTATGCCTTCCTTATCTATTCCTGTTATAAAATCCTTCTTTACTACTGTCACCATTACTGTCATTGCCCTGCTCATTTTATTCTTTCACTTTTAATCTTGAAGCTGCAATTTGCTACCTCTTGGTAACCTTCCCCTAACTCTTTTGAAACTCTCTTTATCTAGTCTCTCATCTCTAACTTAGCAACTCCATTCTTTCCTTTTTCGTTTCTCGTCCGTTTTTCCTACTATTTATTATTTTCCTATATTCCGCCCCTTTCCCTCCTAGTTTCCCGACATCTGATTTTTTACTTATTTTTCTCCTATGTCGCTATTTTCCTTATAGCTTGTTCCAAATATTCCTTTCCACCCATGACAAATCATCCTCTATTCTATCTGAACTTTCATGTAACACCCTCTTCTTTGTCTCCACTTCCCTCTTCTTTTCCTATTTCTTTAGTTCACCAGCACCATTTTCTCTCCTCTTCACGCTTCCTTTCCAACACTTCATACTTCCTTTATCTCTGCCTTAGCATATGTACTCCTTAGCACTTCTTCCAGTCCCTGCTTCAGTTTTCCCCTCTAACCTTAGACCCTTTATCACTATGTTACTTTTCCTTTCCTCTCTGTCTCTCTTCCTCTATCTATCTAGCTCTTTTCTTTGCTTTCTTTTCCGTCCTCTCTTTCCTTTCTATTTTTCCTCAACCTTCTCTTCCTCCCTCTCTTTCCTTTTTATTTTTCCTCAATCTCCTCTCCTTCTTCCAACTATTTTCATCTCCAAAACCGATTTGATCTTTCTATCTTCACGATCCTACTTTATAACGGTGCTTCCTTTTTATTATACTCTTCTTGGTTTTCTAATCTTTCTTCTAAGGTCTGCATCCTGTTTTTGAAATATTTCCTATCTTTTTCCCATTTTCTCATCTCTTTTCTAAATTCCCCATTTCTTTCCTTATTTCTAATTCTGTTTCCACTCATTTTTCCTTTTAACTTTTTTTCTTCATCTCTATTACCTCTATTATCATTTGGCGTGGTTTGTGCGTTTCATAATTGTAATTTACAAAAGAAATATTCGCAAAATTAATCAAAAAGTTATAATTTCCCGAAGAATTTATTTGAGAGATGTTGAGGGACGAATTTTTCGTTTATTTTCGTCTTGATCAGAAAAAAATATATTTGTACGAGGGAGTCTGTCTGTCTATAACCTGTAGTCTGTATCGTGTAGACACGATAAGTTTTAAAAATATTTTAGATTGTACTCTGCTTCGACACAATTCTTTAAGGCCTAAAAAGAAAGAACAAGTTCGTTAATCAGCTACTCTGGATAAAAATTCAAAAAGTGAGAGCATTTTTGAAAATTTTTTTTAAGCTTTAAAAATTCTATATACGGTTATTCATAGTGCTCGAAAACTCTAACAATTAACCTTATGAGCTTTTTCTATAAAAAGAAAATTATCAGATTTATAGCATTTTCGAAATAAACAAAAAATAAAATTAACATTTTAAGACAAACAACGCATGATATAAAAAAAGTCAAGAGAAGTAAAAGTTGCATTTTCAAAGCAGTTTAAGATTATCAAACTAAACTTTTTAAATTTTGTCGAAAAGTCGAAAAATCCAATTTTGATAGGATAACAAAAAATCAAAATTTCCATTTAGCGGTCGGTCAAACTGTGCGAAAAAAAGAATAAACTAAAATTGTGATCCCTAAAAAGGTCAACCAATTATTCATTTTTCGATTGAACTCGCGTTTTTTGTTTTATATGTAATTAAGAACATTAAAAATAAAAGAATTAAGTTTTTGGACAAACGACTCAAGTGACGAAACAAATGAGAAAAAACCTGTTTATCCAAAAATGTGCTACAAAATTTGTTGTTGATTATTTTTGAATGAGTTACTTAGTTTTTATTTTATTCGTAAAAGACAACATTAAAAATAAAAAATTAAATTTTTGGAAAAACGACACAAGGTCTGAAAAATATGAATAGGCAAAAGTTTTTCTTTCAAAAAAGAGCGGAAACTTATACAAAGTCATGAATAATTTTTTATAGGACATTTAGTTTTTCTTTTAATCGTACAAAATAAGATTAAAACTATAAGAATTAAATTTTTAGAAAAAAAACACAAAGGACAAGAAAAATATTAAAGGATAAAAGTTGTTTAACCAAAAAATATATCTACAATTTATTTAAAAAAATAGGTGAGCTCTTGTTATAGAAATTTCAAAAAAAAATTTAAATAAACTTTCTCGAAAAAACACGCAAGCTACAACAACATATTATTTAACCACATTTTTCTTTTAAATTATATCTATAACATCGTGAAAAATAATATTAAAAATAAGAAAAATAAATTCATGGAAAAACAACTCAAGTTGCAATAAAATGTTTAATAACAGTTTTTATTTCAATAGGATGCGCACTTTTTTTTAATTATAAAAACAAACATAAATTTATTGAAATGATATAGATTTTTTGGATGGCTAAGTTAAAACTGAATGCAAAATAAGAAACAAATATTAAACTAATCATTAAAAATAAAATTGGTAATTTAATAATACGAGGTACAGAACAAAATATAATATACATTTGACATAATTGAATTTAACATAATGTAGAAAAATTCGCATTCTTGACAAAATCGAGTATGCGAAGCACGACATTATTTCTAAGAATTTTTTTCCTTAAATCCAAAAGAGCTTTAACGAAAAAAAATCACAATCAGAAAATTACAGATGTTGATGCTTTAATTTTTAAGTTTAAAAGGTCTGCGCAAAAATTTGGGGTACATACAAAGACCGAAGCGAAGTGCGAGAATCAACAGTCGATCGCCCTAGGCGCGCTCAAACTTTCAATAGTATACAGGGTGATTTTTTTAACTTGAAATTTTCAAATATCTTAAAAAATAGGCACTATATAAAAAAATGTTATGAATTAAAATTTAATCACTCTGACGAGTACATACACTGATGTTAAAAACGGTTCCCCCACGCTGCTTCCTGGGGGTGGAGGTGGGGGAATGTTCGAAATCTTAAATGGGAACCCCTATTTTTTATTGCAAATTCAGATTCTGCAGATAAGAAACCGTATGATTTGTGTATAACATTTTTCTCGTTTCGAATTTTTTTTTTGCATTTTTTTTCGAACTTGTTCCACCCCCTTAGGGGGAGATGTGGTAAAACCGATTTAAACATCAGTGTATGTATTCCTCAGAGTGATTAAATTTTGAATCGTAACATTTGTTCGTGGAGTGCCTATTTTTCGAGATATTTGAAAGTTTCAAGTTAAAAAAATCATCCGGTATAATCGAAAATGGCTTCATGAACTTTTTAATAATTGGAAAGTCCCCTCTGGTCTAAAACCATTCAGAATCAATTATAATCTTTCAATTAGGCTTTCATTAAATAAAACTTATGTTATGTATGTCTTGGCGTGACTGGTCGCTCTTAACGCTGTGACTGGTCACTACAAATGGTGTGACTGGTGGCTCCAAATGGTGCGACTAGTCGCTCCAAATGGTGTGACTGGTTGCTCCAAATGTTATGTATTGCATGGATTTAATTAATTACTTTTAAAGGGGATACACGCTAAAAGAATATAAAAACATGTATTGTCTGAAACAATTTTTCACTTAGTTTATAAATATAATAAATGCCTATATAATATAAAATAAAGAGTGACAGTATAATTGTAATATAATAGAGTAAAATTATACATAATGGAGTTGAACATAATGCAGAAAAGTTTGCATTTTGGACAAAATCAAGTATGTGAAGCATGAGATACGTGATGAGAATGTCAAAGGAGCTTTAACGAAAGAGAATTCACAATCACCAAGTTACAGTTTTCTATGATGTTACCTTTACTTTTAAAAAGTCTGCGAAGCGCGAAACAAACATATTATCGAGCGCGAAGCGCGTAAACCAAGAATCGCGCACTCAAACTTACAATACTGTATAATCAAAAATGGCGCCATGGAATCTTTAATAACTGGAAAGTCCCCTTTGGTCTGAAACCATTCGAACTGAATTACAGTCCTTCAATTAGGCTTTCATTAAATAAAATTTATGTGATAGGGTAAAATAGAACCCGTTAAGGTATCACCTGAGGATTTTGTTTGTCAAGCGAACAACCTCGATTTATCAGTGTTACAGTCTCGAAGCTTTTCTTGTCGAGAAAATGCGCAGTTAAATCTAGATTAGTTCGGAAAACTGGGCTTGCTCTACACGCATGTCGGGTGATGTAGAGTAGCAGATATTGCTCATAACTATAGATCTATCTAATGCCAATTTAAGACGCCTACCAAGCGAGCCTTAACTATATCTTCATTAGAATGTTAAGGGAGTTATTTTCGACATCGAAATCCTCGAGTTCTCGGTTGCTGGAGGGACCAACTTCAACGACCACTGCAAACTTTCCTCATTTCCGATTGACTCGAATTCGCGAAGGGGTCGCGAAAACCATCCCTCGCCTCAGACATCGTTATCAATTCAAGATTTCTTCCTCTTGATTCAAGAAACTTCCATTTTCGGAAAAAAATCCTTGTCCCTTCAGGACACAGAATAGGGGTGAATAACTTTGCAATTTGCCAGAAGTTTCTGCTTCATTGTTAAAATGTTGGAAGTCATCTTCGGAAGGGTTTTAAGTTGAGATGTTTATAAATCTGAATTAGTAAAAATTCAACTAATTTTATTAGCAGCAAGAATTTTAAATTATAAATCAATTACAGAAAGTAAACAAAACATTATTTTGTGTGAATTGTATCAATAATTTAAAATGTAGAAACGTTCAAAATCGAATTTTTTTTAAATCAATATTTTGAATTGATCAACTGTGACTATAAATAAAGGAATGATTTTAAAAATTGAATTGTACTTTAAGATGTAATAAGTGAATAATAATTGATTGTACATGGCGATTCGGAATCAGTTAACAATTTTAGAATTTCCAGATTTTAATATTAAAAATTAAACTGTTTCAATTCGAAAGACCCATTGTAAAGTTATAAACTATTTTCGATTTTAAAATAAATTCAAAGTAATATATTTATGACTAAAAGTTCAGTATAAAATATTCCATTTTTAAATCATTCAATTTGAAATTTATTAATTAGGGAAAAGAACAGTTACTTAATATTTATAAATATCTGACTGTTTATTTAAAATCAGTCATCATTGATTAAATATTCAAAAGTAAACAAAACAACTTTGAAAAAAAGTTTAGAAGCTTTTTTAAGAATTTTAAAAGGGTTCAGAAGGCAGGATCGAAAAAAATTTGTAAAAACAATGCGAATCATTTTAAAAGATATTTAGAAGTTCTGAAAATTTTTTAATAACTAAAAATTAAGAAAATGTCGAACAATTTAAATGTTTCAAGATTTTGAAAGAAATTTTAAAAGTATTTTAAGGATTTTTAAACTATTCAAAATAGGAATAACTTTATTTTAAAAGTGTTCAGTTTATGAAAAATGTGATGGTTCTATTTTTAATGTTTTTACCTTAAAATTTCTTAAAATGATATAATTTTGAAATTTTTTAAATGCTTTGGTTGATTCTTCAATTTAGAGCATTGAAAGTGATAATCTCGATTTATATTTAAGGAACTGAATCTATCAAATTTATAACTTATAAAGGTTTAACCAAATTTATTTGGCAGTTTAACTTCATTTAATTTAAAATTGTTCAGTCGAAAAGTGTAAGTTCTAAAACTTTTAAATATCTATAATAATTATTCGAATTTTTCCTGCAATTTTAAAATTCTGCAAACTAATGTTTTAAAATATTCAAGATTATTTTTTAGCACTTTTGGGAATCTTTTAAATTTTGGAAAAATATTTTCAAATATTTTCTTCTTAGGCAAAAATTCTCTGAAAACAGGAAAAATAAGAGGATTTTCCACGATAAAAGGGAATAAATTTCTAGAAATAAAGCTATTTGCCTGGGGTGATTGCTCGAATCTTTTACTTTATTATGCGATAATAAACGCTTTAAATTCTTAATATTTAAAGTGAAAATATTACATTTTCAACAAAATAGATGAATTTGCAACCACATACTTAAATTTTTAACTAGAAAGATTAATTTTCAATGAATTGGCGCATCGGCTAATTTGAAAAGATAAAAATAGTTAAATTTTTTTGTCGAAATTGCAAATTTTTTAATTCTTACAAAATATTGAAATTTTTATCCGAAAATATGAATTTCAAAAAATAAAAGTTAATTTTTAACCTAATTGTTAAATTTTCGATTCAAAAAGATGGATATGAAAAAAATAGTTAAAATTTTAGACACGATAGTTAAATTTTCTACTCAAATTTTGAATCATCAAGAAAATATTCTAATTTCTTTAACCAAGAAGATTACTTTTCTAAAAAAAACAGTGAAAAGTCCAATTTAAAAAATATATTATATAAAAAAAACAGTGGTTAATTTTTAATGCAACAGTTTGCGATAAAACAGTTCATTTTTTAAGGTGAAAAGACGACTTTTATACCAAAAAGAAGGTTTTCAACACAGACTATGAATTTTTAAAAAATTTCCCAACACAACAGTTAAATTTTAAACAAGAAAAGAAAAAATTTCAAACCAAGAAGATTAACTTTCTAGAAAAAATATAAATTTTCGAGAAAATAAATGATTTTTAAATCAAATAATTAAACTTTCAACTTAAAAAGTTAACTTTTCAGTAAAAAAAAATAATAATTTGCAGCAATGAAAAAAACTAATTTTTTACAAAGAGCTGAATTTTCGACAAGTAAAGATTTTTTAGCCAAGGAAGAAAAACATTTCGTCCGAAATGTTGAATTTTTAAGTCAAAAGTTGAATTTCAAACCACAAAAATTAGATTTCTACCAAAAAGACGAATTTTTAACAATTCAAGATTATTTTTAAACCAAAACCAAATTTTAAAATAAAAACTATTGAATTCGACCAAAAAGACGACCTCAAACGAAGAAAGATTTTTAATGAATTGTCGACACCAAAATATAAATTTTTAATAAAAAGGTAATTTTTTGCTAATATATTTAAATTTTCAACTAAAAAAATGATTTTCAACAAACAATACAACAATAAATATTTCAGCAAACAAAGATTTGAATTTTTAATTTCACAACAAAGAAAAATTTTAGTTGAAATTTTAACACCAAAATACGAATTTCCACCAAAAAGTTCATTTTTTGCACATATCGTTAACTTTTCAACCCAAAAAGATTAATTTTCAACGAATAATATAACAATAAATATTGCAACAAACAAAAATTTGAATTATAATTCCCTAACCAAGAAAATTTTTAGTTGAAATTTTAACACCAAAATAATAATTTCCACCAAAAAGTTAATTTTTTCCTAAAACAGTTGACTTTTTAACCCAAAAAGAATTATTTTCAACGAATAATATAAAAATAAATATTTCAACAAACAAAGACAGGAATTTTTAATTCCTTAACCAAGAAAAATGTTAGTTGAAATTTTAACACCAAAATACGAATTTCCACCAAAAAGTTAATTTTTTGCCAATACAGTTGACTTTTTAACCCAAAAAGATTAACTTTCAACGAATAAAATAACAATAAATACTTCAACCAACAGAGATTTAAATGGTAAATAAAAAGCGATTAAATTAACTGATAAAGACTAATTTTCAACTGAAAGTTTCCAATTGTTCACATACAAATATGAATCTGCAACAAAAGGTTAATTTTCTGCTCAAATATTTCAATTTTCAACGCAAAAATACGAATTATGATTAACAAAAGAAAGAACTTTGAACGAAAAAGATAAATTTTTATCTAAAATGATGGATCTTAAACAAAAAAATAATTGTTGAACAAAGCGGTTCAATCTTCAACCAAAAAATATGAATATTCAACAAAAAAATATTAATTTTCAACCAAAAAGAAGAACGTTAATGGAATTTTTAACGTTGCTTTTTTCCATCGTTCTTAACTAGTGTTTTAAGGTAAAAAAAATTATTTATAACTATTTTTAAAATTATACACTATTTATCATACACACTAAAAATTACGCTCTCTAAAAATAATATAGATTTTCGAACATCTGTTTTTACTCTA
>JAAAKG020135604.1:0-13472 GCA_010014905.2 Druon quercuslanigerum | reverse complement strand
ATCATCTATTCGTCTATTTATTTCCTCATCGCTAAGACCTGTCCTGTTCAACGTTCTTTGGTACGCTACTTTCTTTGTTTTTTGGGCAGCCGCAATTTCATCATTCCCCCATGCATCACCGGATTTCCTTCCTATTGTCTATGTAAAATCAGTAATGTAATATAAAAATATTTAAAGCTGGCAAAAAACTAAACCTTGAACGTTAGAATTTTGATTGCTTAATTTATAAGTAACATTGTTGAATTTTTATTCATAATAATTATTGGTCACCTATAATTCATGGGAAAAAATGTAGTAAGATGAAGAGATATTTGGAAAGTCTGAAAATATTTATAATTAATTAAAAAGATTTAAAAACTTTTCAGAGGATTTTTCAACTATTTAAAATAAAAATAATTTAACTTTTAATTTAAAAAGTGTTTAGTTAATAAAAAATATAATACTTCAATTTTTAATATTTCCAGCTTAAAATTGCTTAAAAAAAATTTGTGACACAGTTTTTATTACTTCAAATGGAAAATTTTGTAGCTTTAGAGTTTGAATTTTTAAATTTCACTGGCCGTGAAAAGTGTTTGAGAACCGGGAAAACCCCGGGAATTTTTTATATGATTAAAACGGACACCCTGTTCTTTTCAATACCCATCCTTATCCTCCGTCTATTCGGTGTATAAAGCTCACGGCCTAATTAAAAAAAGAATAGAATTTTGGAGACGTCAAATTAAAAATTTAAAAGCTTTTTAAGAGTTTTAATAGGATTCAGAAGAGTAAAAAACATTTCATATGAAAAATTTAAAAAAAAATTTATTTTGAAAAGTTAATTGAAAAAGAATATTTAAAAAGATTTAGAAAGATTGACAAAATTATCAAAAATGAATGTGGAAGATTTTAAGAAAATGTCTTCAATTTGGCAGGAATTTACAAAGAATTTGAGGAAAAATCCTAATCATTTTAAAAGATGTTTAGAAGTTCTGAAAAAATATCAAAAAGAATTTGTAATTTGAAAAAATGTAAAAGAACATGCAGATGTTTCAAGATATTTCATTGAAAATTTGAAGCATTTGAGGTTTTTTGTTCGTAAATTCAACCGTTTGGTTGGAAATGCACTTTTGTAGGCTAAAAATTCAACATTTTGTTCAAAACTATTTTGTTAAAAATTCAAGTATGATGTTAAAGTTATATTTTTTAGAAGCAAGCCTGATTAAATAATGAAAAAAATAACCCATTCTTCACTACCACATATAAGGAACAAATCACCAGCTACGTCCTTTCCATTTTATTGAAGTAGTACGGCTCACATCGGTAATAATCAGCTTATTATTACTTATTTTATCGTAATTGGCCACATAACAACTACACTTAATATGTTTGAAGTAACAGTTGCCCTGCAATAACATTCAACATAAAAAGAAATCAAGCACGAAAAATTACTAGAAGAGCACTTCGTACTATCACATTGCGAATCTCTAGATTCTAGTTATGATATTATATCTTACTCAATGCTCACATTCTACTCGAAGGGCATTTTGTAATTGATATATCGTCATTTTAAATCTCTAATATTCATAATATCGACAGGCGAACGAAGAATAATTTACAATTTAATATACTTTTTATAAAAGACTTCAAAAAAGTATCACGAAATCACACTGAACTATGGAATACTCTTCAGTTATGTAATTTCAAATTTTATTTTCCTTCGTAATAAAAAAGATTGATCTATTTACAAAAAAACATATTCTTTGGAAATTGTTTTTAAAGAAGTTCAAATTCAAAAAAATCTATATTAAATTTCAAATTTCACGTATTTGCAAATCAAAAGCTATTTTTCAATATCGGCTAGCGATAATTTTATCAAAATAATAAATTATACATTTTTCTAATGTACATATTTTAATACTTTAAATAGAAAAAACATTTCCAAAAAGAGGAAGATTTTCAGAAACCTAATATACTCCTTTCTGAGAAAGTTTCTGAAAAAAGTAATAGATTTGCTCTTTCCCTGACCCAGAGTCTTTTTCAGGTAAGCGAGTTGACTAAAAAAAATCTGCAGACGAAAAGTATAAGGGAAGAGAAAACATTTTATTCTCATTGTGCAAATCGGACCTTTATAAATTTTTTCATTGAACACCTCAGTTTTTTTCTGAAAGCAGTGTATCGATTGAAACGTTCAATAAATTTCTTTCGATATTTTAATAATTCTTAATCGTATAATTTTGATTATAAAGAACGCGACAATATGTAATTTTTCTTTCAACAATAATACTACAGAAAGGTATTTAAATCGAGAAGTGTTAAGAAATGAATTTATTACATTTGCGCGGCGCGTTACTAGAAAAGATAAATGGTTTTAAATTTACATCCCTTTTACCTTACGTTTCCACTTTCCAGTAAATAATGTACATGTTTCTACTTTCAAGGGAATCCAAAGTGCCTGCATTAATTTAAAAATTGATTTTTCTCCCGGCACTTCCCGATTCCCATTTAAAATAAGAAAACGAAATCCAGGACTAATTTACATACATCTTAAGTAATTACATGTATACACCGATCGAAGACTTACAGCGGAGATCACAATTGCTAAACTAAACTATACACACTTCGCCATAATCTACTATACATTCTCTGCCACATTTTACCGAAAGTACATTTTTATGTCACTCTATTTATCGGTCGTTCCAAACGCAAGAATCGACTCTTACAACTACTGGCTAGAAAGTACAAATTTAAATTCTACACAATATGTAGCATCGCATCATCGACTTGCAATTTCTCATAGTCTTCTTATCAAAGATCTCGATGAAGGATGCATAAAGTATGTACGGGAAAGCGACATTTAACATTTGAGTCGCTTTCAATAGAAAACTGAAACACTTTCAGTGCGCAAATATGCCACAAAATCTCGATAGTTCCATGTTAAAAGAACCTCTATCGTTTATTTATTTTCTTTTGTAACGATGGTTTTAAATTATTTTGAATTCACATTGAATTCCTTTGAGTTCTTTGTCTGAATTCTTTAATTCTCTGGATTCCTTGAACTCTCCGAATACGTTGTTTTTAAGAGGAAATTATGCGACCATTATTTCTAGGATTTGAAAAAACTTGATTTTACACGAAGTTGCCAGTATTTTAATTTTGACGTCTGTTAAAAAAAGATAAGTTTTATCTTTAAACTCCTATAGTTTTTGACTTATAGTATTGAAAATTTGAAATTTTCCTATTTTCTTTTTCGACTATGATGGGATTTACCGCTTACTTTCAGAATCCACCAGGAAATTGTTTAAAAATTTAAAAATTACAAAAATGTTGAGTTTTTTGACAAACTAAAAAGGTGTATTTCACAAGAAACTCACACTTATATTTTAGTCAATTTTTTTACTGAATTGATCTTTTATGCATACGAGATTTTTTTTCTTAAAATCGAATTTTTGCATTTTTCTCAGAAGGAAACAAAAGATACACAAAAATATGATAAAACATGGCATACGTACAAAAGTTCTCCAAAAAATCCCTCTTGATTTTTTGCGATATCTGGCTACAATATTTTAGGTCGCATAAAACTGATAAAGTACCTTGTTTACATGTTTAAACAGAAATTATACAAACATATTTTTAAAAAATGGGATTTTCTCGAAAATATTTTTTTTTGATTTAAAAAAAAATGACAAAAATATTTTCTGAAAAACGCCGCCTTTTTTGTTTTTTGCATTATTTTTTCAAAGTTTCTGCTCGTATTAAGAAAACAATTTATCATGTTATCAAACATTTTTCATGTTTCTAAAAATCGAAAAAAAAAAGATTTTCGACAAAAATCAGTGAAAAGTTTTTTTTGTAATACTACTATTATACTTCATCAGTTTTATGCGGGCTAAACCATTTTTGAGACCGCAAGAATTTTTTAAATATGAAAATTAAATTTTCAATATTTAAGTCAGAAATCGCAAAAAGAGCAAGAGGAATTTTTTGGATAATTTTTCTATGTATGCCATGTTTTATCATATTTTTTCGTCTTTGGTTCTTTCTGTTAAAAATGCGAAAATTCGAATTACGAAAAAAAATCTCCGATGTATAATGGCCAAATTCAGAAAACTTTTTATATTTTCAAACAAGTCACCATTTTGGAAATTTTTAACTTCTTAAAAAATATTTTTAAAAAGGCGCAGTTTTTCAGAAAATCTTTTTACCATGTGTTTAAAAATCAGAAAAAAGATTTTCGAAAATGCCTCCCTTTTTGTAATATTTTTATTAAGTTTCTGTTTAAATATATAAGCAAGGCACTTTATTAGTTTTATTGGGGCTAAACCAGTTTTAGGCCAATAGAATTTTTTCCTGCAAACATAATTTTGATCTTTTTCCTACAACTTTTTTATACGTGCAAACTTTTATGTTCAGTTTTTTTTGCATTTGCCGTTGTTTGCGACAAAAATGAGAAAATTCTATCATATGAAAGAAAAAAATCTTCTGACCATCAAAGTTATTTAGCAAGATATCGCAAAAGAGAGAAATTTTGTCGGGAACTTTTCTAGATGTGTGTTCTTTAATCTGAATTTTTTGTACCATTTGTTTCTTTCTTAAAAAATGCAAAAATTCGATTTTAAAATGAAAACTTCTATTCACAAAAATTGTTCCCGCATAACACTCACAAGATATCTTGCCTATAAAAGGCAAAATTTAGAATAAAAAAAATTGAGAAAAATATAAGTATGGTTTCTTCTTGTGAAAATCGTCTTTTTATATCAAAATTCAAAAACTTCAGGGAAAATTTATTTTTCTCAAATCTGTTTGATTTGAAATGTATTCGGCCTTAAATTTGTAGAATTCTTCTAAATTCCTTGAATTCCTAGAATTCTCTAAATTCTTATAAATTAATAAATTACTAAACCTATGAGTTGTTTGGTCTGACCAAAACAAATTATTTTGACGACCAGCGTCAGAGTAGTAATTTTAGATTCGCACTTCGAGAGAGATTCTTTTAAGATGGAGTTTTCAATCTACTTGCCAGAATTTTCCTTTATTCGAGTTTATCATTTGCCCCAATTTTTATTTTACACTATTTCCGTTTGCCATATTTTCTATTCGACCTAATTTATATTATTCTGGAATAAATAAAAAGTATGGTAAACGTTAATTATGAAAATTATAAAATATAAAAGTCGTAAGTGAATTTTGAGGCATAATCCACCTCACATTTTAAATACTTTTGGAAGTACGTTAATGCATTAATATATATACTTTTAAACTCACGTTGACTATTTCATTCTCTAAGTTTGGTAGACTTAGTTTATAAAATTTGGCAATCGCAAGACAAGGTAACGGTATTTGAGTCAGTTTTGAAATTGACTTATTGACTATCACTTAAAAGATATGATTATTGATTCGTCATCGTAGTCGATTTTGTTTCTATGATAAAAAGCGAAAAGCAGGTCCAATTTCGTTGATCCTATTAAAATTGCGGGTAAGGTCCAAGCATCTAATGAAAGTCAGTCTGCGTCGATGAAAAACTGCACCTATATTTCTCTGGTTTGATGACAACAATTCAAGATTCAAGGATCTTAATTGACGGTTTAGGTCCTTTCATGCGTAATTGTTTCGAGTCTAGATTTACGCCAAATTCCGTTTTAATATCGTGAGAAGAAGCAATTGCTATCTACTCAGAATTTCCGGATTTTTGTTCTGAATCTCCTTGTTCAAGTTGTCGTTTTGAATACTCTGACCCGGAAGTCTGACAGGTTTGATAGATTTAAGTTTGGTGGTACCTCCATATTTAAAATTGACATCACTACAAGTGTCCAAGGGATGAATCGTTCCAGTTAAATTTGAGAAAGATTCCTCGGTCGTGTCCTCGAGTCTTGTAGTTGGGATTTTCCTAATTGATCCCAACTCGTATGCAGACTTGGACGGCTTCAATTTGATTCTCGCGTTCGATAAGGGCAGAGAAATCGACTTTTCCAAAGCCACTGATTCAATCTTGATATTATTATTGGTGGAGTTTCCACTATCAGCGGCAGAATCGACAGTATCAGTAATTTGAATGTCGATATTTACAGATTTTGGATCGTTTTCATCATTGCTGCTGAAACTGTTCCGATCGCTGCCGCCTTCGTTTCTCAGCGCTGCGATTTCTGCCCTTTTCTGCTCAATCTGAGTGTGCGAATTGGCAAAGAAGGAGGACATTTTCTCCAATCGACTTCCTAAGTTCGGTTGACTCAGAGCTGACTTCAAGGGATACGGCGTTTCCATTCCACCCCTTAGGAACTTCTGTGTCTCTTTGCCAGTCGAATTGCTTTTTACCATTCCGTACTTATTATTATTGTCTTCAAGAACTTTCAGAGGAAAACTTCTCACACTGTTGCTACGTCTATTTTCAGCGACACTCAGTTGCGCCACAATTCTCCTCACATCTCCTGGAATATCAATATCCGTACGAGTATCAGCGAGATGTTGAATGAAGGCTCCTAAGGTCGCAACTGTCACTTCCAAACTTCGATTTTGGGACTCAAGTTTATGCCCAGACGATTGTTGAATCGAACGTGTGCTTTCGACGCGATGCAGATTCTTCAGCGCGATTTCAAGTTGATTGCTGAGATTGACATTTTGCTGAGTGAGTTGCTTGTTGAGCATTTCGAGTTTCTCGATATTTTCGATCTGGGGCTTCACGGAAAGCATCTCCTCTTGCAGGACTTGGTACTCAACTCTGTACTCGTTCAATTGCTTGCCAATCTCCATATCAGGGTAGAAAACTCGCTTCATCACTCTGTCCAAAACGGATTTATCGACAGCTGGAACACGGATTTTCAGGTATTCCATAATCTCCTCGAAGCTGTCACAGCAGAGGAGTTGATCTTGATGGTCTTCGAGCAGAGCTAGCGCCACTCGGAAGATGACTTCTGAGGACTCGAGGAATAGCAAATCGAAAACTCTGGTAACGAAGCCGAGGGGAAATTGGCTAGCGAATAAAGTGAGAAGCCAGGGAGCTGCGTATAGTGTGGGCGAAACTTCGTGTTTGTCGAAATGATTGTAGAGAGCAGGCAATCTATCGTGAAGTAATCGGGAGAGTTGGTACAAGTGGAGCTGCAAAGCAGCCATGTCGGGAAGATAGAGTTTTCTTAAACCTCTTCTGAACATTAGATGTCGCAAGAGGAAGAAAGCTTGGTCTTCGGCCATATGCAGGAGAAGTACACCTGCGACGAAACTTAGTCCCTGACAATATCCAACTTCATGGTCGAGGAGAGAGTAGGCTTTTAGTAAATTAAAGAGTCCTAACTGACCAGGTCCTAGGGGTGAAGAGAAGTAAGGGTGATTTGGAAAGGTTCGTCCCAAGTCAATCAGAATGGCGTGTTGTTGGGATGTTAGTTGCTTCAGGAGAAGTTCGTAGGGCATGTTGTAATTGGGAAAGTCACGCGTCTCTATCGGAGGCTGCTTTAAGCAAAACTGCTCCGCCAAAAAGTGCCAGACTTCCCCGCGTTTTCCCCTTGGTACACCTAGTTGGGATCAAAGATTTAAGTTATTTTAAAGATTTTGTTTTTCATATTTAAATGAAAACTTTAGGAGGCATTGTCGGGGATTTATTTGCAGATATTATATACTATATGTACGTAAAAAACAAACAGAAAACCAAAGCGTTTTTTGTATTAATTCATTTAAAACATTCAAGTTTTCTTAATGCTAGTAATCGCTTAGATAAAAGTAGAAGCAGCATAAAAAGTTTTTAAGCATTTTAAAATTGATTTTTTTAAAAAATTGTGTAAGTAACAGAAATTTAGGAGAAATTTCCAGTCAGGGTGACTGATAAAATGTAAGAAAGGTACTTCCGGTCATTTGGCAGTTTAAACATTTTTTTTCAAGTTATTAAAATTTTAAAAATCAATCTTTTAAAACTGGACATTTTTTTACTCGAAATCAACAAAACTGCAAATTAAAGCAGTAAAAGTAAGAATTTCATACTTAGGTGAATATTTTTACAAAAATGTACTATTTTGGTGTTGAAAAGAGAAATGAAATCTTTTTTGGATGAAAATTAAACTATTTTTTTTTAACACTTCAAAAAAAAATTTATCTATTATAAAAGAAATTTCATCTTTTTTATAATAATGCAACTATTTGGTACAGAAATCAACAATTTTGCTAAAAAAAAATAATTTTTTGTTAAAAATTCGTACTTTTCATTGAAAAATATATTTTTTCGTAGAAACTTATTCAGTGTTTAAAACTTCAAATTTTGATCGCGAAAAATCAACTGAGATCTTCTTTAACATGAAATTCAACTATTTGTTCGAAAGTTTATCTTCTTTATCTAAAAATTCATCAGTTTTACTATAAATTTAATGCTTTTATTGAACTGCAAGGTTTCGCTTAAAAATGATTATTCTTTGCTTAAGTATTCCACTAGTTTGTTTGAAAGATTTAGTTTAATCACTTTTTAATAAATTTTTTTAAAAATTCAGCTACTTGGGTAAAAATTAAACTACATTGTTCAATTTTTTTATTGAAGGTGTCTTTAGTTGAAAGTTAAATTTTTGAGCGGAAAAGCCTTTTTGTGTTTAAAATTAACTTTTTGACTCAAAATGTAACTTTTCGATTTTTTTAAGATTGATATATTTAGTTGAAAATTCTCCTCTTTAAAATTGCATTTTATTGCGCAAAAATGCATCAGTTTCTGAGAAATTAATTTTTTGCTGAAGTCATATTTTTTATTTGAAAACTCAATTTTTGTAGAGGAAAATCGTACTTTAGCTTGACGGTTCAACAATTTAGATCAACTTTAATTTCTTTTTGAAGTGAATAATCTTTATTTGCTCAGAATTCGTCTTTGTGGTTTTAAAATTCTTACTTTCGTATAAATTTAATCTTTTTTATGGAAATATAAACTAAGACACTTTTTCGTTGAAATATAAATTGAAGTATTTAGTTAAAAAGCCATATTTTATAGCAGAAAAGACATTTTTGTGTTGTCTTAGACAGGGCCTATAATCCGTTACGTAATTTAAGTACGGTCCCTAGGTACCTGATATCAAGTGACATTTATAGTGATTGGAAGTACTTTAGGCTGCTTTATAAAATAACACTTTATAAGATTTCTGATAAAACAACCACGCTGTTATTTTCAATGTCCAAAATGTACGAATTTTAAATTATAAACTAAACCTTTAAATTTTAACTGCTCAAAAAAGAGTTCGAAATTACATAGTTTTTAATTTTAGAACATTCAAAATTGAACGATTCTCCATTTCGTTAAAAACTGAATACTTTTTAAATCAGAATTTTGAAAATAAAACGTTCTTTCACACTGGAATCCCTTAAAAAAGCTAAATGATATTAATTTAAATAATTTAAAATAAATATTTTTTAAACTGTGGTTTATAATTATCAAAACGCAACCATTTCAATTGCAAATAAAACATTTACAAAATAAAACAACTAAAATTGTAACGTTCAAATTGAAAATTTAGAACTCAGATATCTTAACGATTCACAATTTTGAAATAGTTAAATTTTGAACAATTTCGAATCATAAATTTTTAAACGCTTTAATTGTAAATTGTTTCACTTTGAACCGTTTGTTTAAAATTCTCCATTCTAAATGAAGAGTCAAATATTGCTGAAATTTCAAATTAACTTTTTGAAGTCTTCAATTGAAAATCTTTTCATTTGTCACTTCGTCTGATTATGAATCTGCGAGCTTTAAATTATTTTAAAACGAAAAATAATTTATAAAGCCTCAACCTGAAATTGACTATTTTTATTGCTTCAATATTTTAATTAATTTTAAACGGATTTAAATTTTTTTAGATTCTTAAAGTATTCCATATTCAATTATAATTAAATTTAAAATACTATAGTTTAACTTTAATTTTTCTAATTTTTAATTAATAAATCAATTTATGTTTCCATTTAATCAACATGAAACATTTTTCTACCAAAAAATAGTTGAATTTTAAACATTTTTAATTGTTTAAGTCTTGAAACCACTATTAAATTTTGCTTGAATTTGAAAATGAATTAGGAATTGTAAACTTTATAATTTTATACTTTTAAATGTTACAAATTGAATCTTGCAAAATCAACAAAACTTTTATTCGAATTTATTAAAAATTACATAATATCATGTGGCTCATTTACCGCTGAAGCGACCACTCACGGAGCATAAAGTTTCATAAAATTAATTAATTAATGCATTTGAATTGTAATTCTTATAGTCTATTGGTAAAAAATTTAATTAGCACCTGCTTATTAAAAAATTGCGAGCTAAATCCCCGACAACGCCGTACACGAATTAATAAATTAATAATCTAAGAGCTATGTGCAAAAGTTACATTTTACCTTGCTTGATGGCCTGCAGCAGCATCTGATTATCACATTTCGTGGATATCCTCGACTCTTTACTAACTAAAAGATCCCAAACTTCAACCAACTCTCGTGCACAGCTGCTAAGTTCATCATAATCTAATTTAATCCTTTTAAGCGTCGTTTCTTGTTGATGAACTAAAACAAAGTTTATTGAAATTAGCGTCAAGTTTACCGAAATACTGTAAAATTGTTTAGAACCATCTTACCAGTCTAGAAACTTTTAAAACTTACCTTTGAGTCTCGCATTTTCTTTCTCCATTCTTATCAGAATCAATTGCTGATTAATGGCTTTCTTCCAGAGTTCTCTAAGCTCTTCTTTAGACTTCTTCCTGACATTCGTCTGCTGATTCTTTTTAATGTTCATTCCTGATTTGTCATTATCTTTATTGTCTTTATCTTTGCCAGGGGTTACTACACGATTAAGAATAGCTTGCCTCCAAGAACCACTAGCATGTAACCTGCCGGCTTCATCTGATTCGGTTGGAGACATCTTTGGTGAGTTTCCTACTTTTAAGAAGCTACAAATAAAGCAGAAGTTTATTATACACCTCGCTTATAAATTAAGTTTTATATCAGGACTCTAAATCACGTCACTATTGTCACTATTTCAGTTTTTTTTTCGGAACGTCACTATTTTGCTACTAATTTGAAAAAAATGCTACTAATGCCACTACTTTTTCGAAATTGGCGGTCGCTAATGCAACTATTTTTTTACTTCTACTTATTACTTCTACTATGTTTTATAGAAAAATTAATTTAAGATATTTTCAATTCAGCTATTCTTTATTTCCTAAGCTTTGAATTGTACATTTTCGACTTATAGAGAAAAAATCTTTAAATTGGCAAAAAAATTCCCTGACAATTCCATGTTTTTCCAGATATCACAAGTCTTTTCCAGATATAATTTTTCATGGTACGGAATCATGCAAATAGTTCACATTTTTTCATATACCAGTTTCGCGAGATTATTATAAATAATGTGTTTTTCCAGATTCGAAGGATTCAATTTATCAATGTACCATCGACTAATTAAATAATTAAATAATACTGGAAAGATCCATTTCTTGCATTTGTCTCTGAAGTACTAAATAGTTTAATTTCAAATAAAAAAGATCAATTTGCAACCAAAATAATTGAATTTTAAACTAAAAAAGATCTGTATTCAACAAAAAATGAAATAGTTAAGTTTTCAGTAAAATAATTAATTTTACACAAAATACAGAACAAAGTTTTAACCAAAGTGATGAAATTTCAATAAAAATGATAAATCATCAACTGCAATAGATCAATTTTTCACAAAAGAGTTTAACTTCCAACCAAGTTGTCTCACTTTTAACCAGAAATCTCAATTTACATATAAAATTATGAATATTGAATTAAAATACTTTAATTTTAAAACAACAAGATTAATTTACAGAGAATTAATTTTCTACCAAAACAGACGATTTTTTACTAGCTGAATTCTCAACCAAACTGATGAATTTTTAAATAATATTGCGAATGTTTAATTACAATCGTTGCATTTTAAACCAAAAAGATGAACTTCCACGCATGGAAAACGGTTAATTTTTCAAAAAAAGTTGAAAAGGTCAATTTTCGGTTAAAAAAGTAGTTTTAATTGCTATAATCATTAAATTTTCAGCAAAAAATTACTTTTGAGCCACGAAAAAAAAATTCCCAACGAAACAGATCAATTCATACAAAAAGATGCATTTTCAATTAAAGTGATGATGAACCAAGTAATAAATTTTTCATTCCAAAAATATTGAATTCTGAACGAAAAATGTAGTCGTAGATATTTTAAACAAAAAATAATTCATTTTAATAGTTAAAAACAGTTCAATTCGTTCATAAATATGACTTTTCAACATGTGTTGAATTTATAACTAAAAAAGATTTTTTTTGTCAAGAGAGAGAAAATATTGCAAACAAACTGGTTAATTTCCCGCAAAATACATGCAGTTTCAACGAGATACTTAAATTTTCAACTAAAGACGATCAATTTTTAACAGAAAATAGAACCGTTAAATCTTCAGTTGAAACATTAATTTCAACAAAAAACAACAAACGAATTCACAACAAACGAATTCTCAACAAAATATTTAAATGCAGTAATATAAAGCTACTTTTATCAATGAAGAATCACTGATATTGAATTTTATAATAAAATTTTAACAAAAAGATTAAATATGCTCTCGACACAATTCACCGAATTAAAGAAAAATCCCTGAAATTTCAAGGTTTTTCCAGGTATATACAAATTCCCTGACTATTCCGAGAATTTTAAAATTAGCATTTTGCTTTAATCACATTGACGAGTATAAAATATCAAATTGTAAGTGTTCAAAATTAAAAAAGCTTCAAATCAATCAACTTTTTAATTCAGGCAACTGAAATTTAAAATCCATGTCAATTATAAACTTGTCTAATTTTAAAATAATGCAAGTTGATGAGTTAAAAATTTTAGAATGAAATTACTTGAAAATCAAATCTATTGTACGTGGAGGACAGGTATTTATTTTATAGAATTAGTGAATTAGTGAATGAGGAATTTTAAATTTTTTCAAATATTTCAAATCAGAACTTAATTAGTTTCAATCTATACGATTATTCTGTTTAAGTCTCTAATTTTTTTATAATGGAATGGTCAGCCTAAGGTTTAGATTTTTGTTATAATTACTTTCTAAAAATAAAAACGAAATGACCCGGAATTTAGATACAAAAATTCTGTAGCGACCATGGTAAAAGAAATTAGTTTAAGAAGTTTTATACAAAATGTCATCAAACGATAACAAAATATCCAAACACAGGGATGGAACAGCGATAAGAAACTCAAAAAAGGGGAAATAGGGGAAAGATTATATATTCTTTGACATTTAAAAAAGAAATACTCTTTTTATAAGAAATATTCTACTTTAAAATAATGCTGAATAATTTTTGAAAGATTTATGCCATATAGGATTTTTTTTAAATTAGATATACATACTTAGGTCGTTGAAAATCCTGTCACGGAAATATAAAAAAGTCCGAAAAAATTTTTGTTAAATGAATATTTTTGTATTTTGAGATTGGAAAATAATCAATTTTTTCAAGAATAATTTTATGCAAAGGAACATGAAAAAGATTCA
>JAAAKG020135603.1:0-13472 GCA_010014905.2 Druon quercuslanigerum | reverse complement strand
CGTTGAAATTTGGCGTTGCCAAATTTCAACAAACTGTCGATAATGAAGGTTGCTTCTACCACACAAGATAAACAGGGAAACGTCCTTAATCTCCAGATAGGGGGCATTTAACCACTGTTGCTCTCTGCTCACTCGAGATAGCTCGGGTGGTGGTTACTCTCGTGATGTAGGATGAGAAACGGAGAGTGAAGGTGGGAAACTCGCTTTTGTGATTTAAGCTGTCTCGATGTCGATGAAAAATCCTGAGATTTTCCCTCGCTAGACAGACCTGCCGTAAATAATCCGGTGAGTAAAATACCTAATATGACATGCCTGGCATTTTACCCACCATAAACTTAACATGGAATACTGGAATCTCCAGAATCTTCGCAAAATTAAATGGAGCAAGGTCCAGAGGTACCGGCTCATGGATTGAATCCCAGACCTCTAAACTCTCACAGCATATGCCCGAGTAGCTAAACATTTGAGTCAGCGGGGCTTTGACTAGTTATTAATAGATTATTGATTGTTATTTCATTAGTTATAGTAAAGAAGCAACAAATTATTTAGTAGTAAACTTTACTCCACTATTTCTAAAGAAAGCCTAGCATTAGGCAATGCGATAATTCACAGTCCAGTGAGCGTTTACATAATGAAAACGTTTAATTCTAAACAAAATCCGAGTTACACGAGTTTAAAACCAACTATCATGAATTAATCATATACAAAACGAAAAAGTCAATGTTACTTTGCATGGTATTAAGGCCATGTGCCGGGTGGGTCACGTGACCAGACTACCTTACAGACATCGAATAGAAAATTTGGAATAATCAATCAGAAACACTTAGAAAGGTGGATCTAGAACTAAATTTTAGTAATTATGAAAAAATCAAACACAGAAAATTATTCACGAACAAAAATTTTTTCACAATAAAAAAAATGTAGGAACAAAACCAATTTTCTTATTGCTGTTTATTTATTATCCCAAATTTTAAACTCGATGTGGCGGTTCGTGTAAAAATAAGTTAGGATATAAAAGTGTCGGTAAGATAGGAATCTGGCCACGTGACCCACTCATCACATAGCCTTGGCATGTGACACATCCAAATATCTATATTACCGACCTCACTTTATCAGTTCATTGGATTTTTTTCAACCTGAGAACTTTTTTTTAAATAAAACATAAAGCTGAAACTTTGGAAAATGTATTAAAGTACAATAAAGTACTTTAAGTACTGCATTTGGGTAGGAAATTCACAAAAAATGATTTCCGAACAAATTAAAACCGGGAGCCTTTTTCAGATCTTTTTTCTGAACCTCGACATTTTTTTAACGTTCCAACTTTTTTTATACATAAAATATCGGCCTCAAACTTTCAGAAATGCAAGAGCCGACAGAAAACTACGTTAAACTACAAAATTTAATAATAAGAGATGTAAAAAAAATATTTAAACTAAATCTTATCCGTCACACAACGAAGGACTCGATTATCAATTCCATCGTAAACAGCTGGTAACGCTGCATGAAAATCCGAACCCTTGCGGTCACTAGACGAGGCCCTAACCGCTGGCTCGTCCTACGCTGTGAGTCCTTTGTTTTAGTTGCATATATTTTTTTACATTTTTTATTATTAAATCTTGTACATTAACGTAGTTAATGGAAATCCATTCACAATGGTATACAAGAATCCGCGAAAAAGTAAAATACACCATTTTTATACGTTCATTAGAGCGAACCAAAAATGCTAAAAGTAATTGAACCGTTTGAGCTGAATGACAACAATTTGTGGGTCGACATCCAAAACAAGTAAAGAACAAAAATTTGAAAACGGTGAATATCTTACTTTATCGATTGAAAAATGTAAAATTTAACTTTTTTTAAATACAAAAAATGTCTGTCTTATTTAGAAGTTTTTTTCAATGCAGGTACGATAAAAATGGCAAAAAAAATGAAATTCATTGGTTTCATCTGAATCAGGGCCGGATTAAGGCATGGGCCGGAATGGCCCCCAGATTTAGGGGGCCCCCACGAACCAATCGCGATTAACTAAAATATTTCTAAAACAATTGGAATTTTTCATTAACTGTGTTTTAATTTTTGAACAAGTAAAATAAAATACCATAATAAAGTCAAAACAAATTGAATTTGACGATATCGCAACAATTTTCGTTAGTTCAAAACTCAGAAAAGAACCATTTTAGTTTATGCATTAGTAACCGATAGATTATGCGTTAATAGCTGAAGAATTTTTTCTCATTTATTTCTTATTCGACGTGATATCCTGTAAAGCCACGCCGACGCGTCACTATTATAATATTAAAGATGTTAAAAAATTGATTAATAAACTGTTTTTCATCATTTGAACTTATTTAACAACCTAAAAAGGGCCCCCACTTGAAAATCGGCCCAGGGGCCCCCACATCCTTAACCCGGCCCTGATCTGAATATATCTCAGGATCGACATATTCTATTTTTTTTAAATGTGTGCATATGAAAAAAAGAATATGTGTGCACCTTTTCAAAAAAAATTGATTGAGCAAAAAATTTATTTTTAAATTTCGCACGTTATCATTATTGTTTACTAGTAAAACCTATACACATAACAGGTTTGTCATCAATTTTTAATCAAAAGGAAATATGTTGTATATGAAAACGTTATATTTTACTGATTAAATTTTTTTTACTTTTGCCAAATGTGAATCCCCCCCCCCCCCTCCAAAAGCTGAAACGATTTAATTTATTTTAGCATTTTTACTCTGCTCTACTCTTCAGTGCTCTTCAACTCAAATTGAAAATGGTTCAAGTTAGAACATTTAACATTGTAATTGATGAATTTGGAATATTACATTTTTTAATTAAGTATTTACTTTTTTTACATATAAACTAAAAAGTGTTCACCTTATAATACTTATTTAAAAAGTACTATATATTTTGCAACTATTCCCATATTATATTGGAAAGCAACTTCTGTCTCCAGTTTTCACATATTCAACATGCTTTAAAATGTTTCAGCTTTACATTTTTTATAGCATTTTTAATGGTTCAGCACTGGAAACTTCCAAATTATTTATTCATAAATAATTCATTCAAGTTGTATGATTGCTTTAATTATTATTCAACAATTTCAACGGGAGTTTCAATAAAAATGAGGAAACGAAGAAAAAATGGGAAGATTGTGCACCCTGTAAACCATGGAAAAACGTACCTCTATGTAAACTGTCAGATCGAACAATGATTTCCTTTCCTCGCCCCATCCTTACCTAAATTTTTCCTGTTTGATCATTCGCGATTTCGCGTCTTCAGATCCGTATTTCAAAGATCAAATAATTTCCATCGTAATACACTGCAATTTTACATTTCGACAGTCGAAGAAAACTACGGTTTTATCACCGATAGTCCGATAGACAGATATTCTGATAGGTAAAATTATGGTTGACTGCGATTTTCAGCATAGCTTTTTTTACAGTGAACTCTTTTTACAAAGTACAGTACTGGCTAGAATTCTCAGTCTACTAGAAAAATCGGATTAAAACGTGCTTATTAAATTCCGTGTCGATTGAGCCGTCCATGAAGTGTTTTCGATAAATAGGATCCAAGAGTCCGTGTGAGAAAGACAGACCAATTTTTCGTTTTTGATCAATTTTCTATTCTCTACTTCCACAGTAGATTTTAGGCTTTTATTTAGCAAAGTTTCCATTTTTTCCATTGACTTCCCCGAAGCACACAGGAAGTGGAAGTTGAGTATCCAAAAATTGGTTCAAAAGGAAAATACGTCGGTCCTTCTCACATGCTCTCTCGGCATGTTTTAATACGATTTTTGTTAGTGGACTGATAATTCTGTCCGGTACTAGACTTATTATTATAACCCGTCGAATTATGAGAAAAGACTGATTTTATGAATTCAATTTTTTAATATCATCCAAAAGAGGATGAAAACTCACCAATAATTCTTTTCCTGCATCATAATCGGCACGTAACTGAGTTCCCAATTCTCCGTCGGGTATCTTCAGATCCTCACGGAGGTCTCCGTTGTCGGCCATCAGGCACAAATAGCCGTCGTCGGATATATCTGTTAGCTAAAGAAAAACATTCACAAGTTACTAATGAACATTAATATACTTATTTTCTATCATAAAATGGTTAATGTGGAAATAATGATCAGTGGTAGCCTTTAGTACTTCTGGTATTTATATATCATATATCAGTTCTCATCTGAAATCTCCAGAGTAATACTAACAGTTGAGTTGTAAATGCAACACCTGGTCCATTAAGGAACTTCTTCTCACTGCTCAGGCTTGCCTATTTTTTAGGATGTACTAATAGAGCGCGGCAAGCAGTGAACTTATATCCGACTGTCTGTAGGACAAAAAAGAAGTTTGCCCGTTACACATGTTTTATTATGAACGGAGTAGCCGCTAAAATGCAAAACAAAAATTCCCGGTTATTTCACGATTTTCAAACATCTTTCTCGGTAATGAAAATTAAAAAATGAAAGGTCTTAAAACTATATTTTTTGAATTTAGATTAACAAAAACTAAACTAAAAATTGAAGCTATCAAACTGGAACTCTTCTGCATTCAAAATATGAAAAATAACAATTTCAAACCTTCAAATTCAGCAATTTTAAGTTCAAAAATTGAATAATGCACAAAGTAGGTATAAAGTGAGACGTTTCTGATCGGCCTTATTCTACGGAGTTCAATGTTAGGTATTATCTTAAATTATCACCTGAAAAACTGGACAATGTTGAATTAAATGAAAACATTTTTGCACAATTCCGAAAACAACTATTAAAAATTGTCAATTTAAATTTTAAATGTTTTAGATTGAACAATTAAAACAGTTAAGGAGGTTCCAAGCTTAGAATTTTAAGTTAAAAGTATAACTAAATTTTTTTTAACAGAAGAGTAATATTATTACTTGAGCAGAATTTAAAAATAGTGAAAAAATGTATTAAGGGTAATATTACTAAACAATGAAAAAAAAGTTGATTACTTAAGTCATGGGTCACACCATCGTACTGCAACTTTAAATAAATATACATATATATGTATTTAGCATTCTGAAGACTTCTGAAGAAGGTAAAGAATTTTGTGGCGATTATTATATAATTATGTCTTTATCGTTACTTGAAATAATTTTTCATGTATATGCGATGACATGCAAATGTTCCCTTCTGATTTATTACTTTTTTCCATCTTTATTTTCATCATTAATCGCACTTAGTTCACATTTGTAGTGTATGTTGTAAATTTATGAGAATTTTAGTTATGTATTTCAATCATTTTTTTTATATAAGTGCAAATTTTAACAATATTTTTTTTATTTTATGTGAAAATCACTGCTTTCATAAAATACATTATTGAACGGTAAAATTGTAGGTACTTGCATAGAAAAAATATTTCTAACGAAGACGACGAAAAGGTTGTGGTAAAGTTTAGGACTTTTAGACGCGCTTGTGAATGCTATAAATACTCGATTTACAGGGTGCTTTGGAATCAATTCTTTAACTAATCACCTTTTAAATTTCGCGTAGATTCTGACGGCATTCTCTTAAAATAACTATTTTGTAAATAGTTCAAAATATCGCTATCTTCAGTTTTGGTTGCGACTAAGTTGAAATTGGCACAAAAGAAGATTTGATTTTTCTATCTAAAGATATTTGCAATGAAAAACGGAAAAGTAATAGCAAATTATATGTTTGAGTCCAATTTTTCAAGATTTTAGTAAAATATATCATATAGTTTATAGAATCGATTGATTAATATTTTAAATAGTTAAATGTAGTAATGTTTTCTATAAACAAATAAAATTTGCCCAAACTTTCGAAATTCAAATTTAGGGCTGTCAAATTACAAAAGGCTACTTCAACTTAGCAGTAATCTCGTGCAACAAAATTTCAAAGTAACAAAGTTTTGAACTATTTTCAACATCTTTATTTTTTGAAAAAAAGTTCAAGAGTTCGAGTTTACACCGTAATAGACAAATTTCGAAATATATATTTAAGAAATTAATTTAATTATTAACCCCAAAAATCCTGTGTAATTATTATATAAAAATATCCAAATTTTTGTTAATAGACCGCAACAGACTATGTAGACCAAATAAAATGGAATTACCCAGTATCGTCTAATTATTATGAATCTATGAATTTTAAGTTATTCGAAAATTATTTATCTATTCAAGCTTTCAATTTGAATCAGTACAATTTTCAACCTTTGCAATTCGAATATTTTGAATATCATTAGAATTTTTTATTCGTAAAGTCTTCCAGAGTCAACTGTTATTCAATTTTAAATACTATAAAGTTCAATTTTCAAATACAGTCAATGTGCTTGAAACGCTTTTACTGACATTTCTCATTATATAAAAAATGCTTGATCATTTCCCGTTACAGTGGCCACCCTGCTGTACATTTCGAGATCTTTTGACCATAGAACTATGAACCAATAATTTCATACTTTAAATCTGTCAACCTCATTGGCAAAGATAATTAAAATGCACGGAGTGCCTCGTCCCGAGGTTCGGGGTGGATATTCGAATATTTCCGAGAAGTGTAGCTAGTCGCCCCGAAAATTTTTGACTAATTCATCCCCCTTTTGGGACTTTCCACTTTTTCGGAACTAGATGCAGTCTAAAATGCAATAGTTCGTACACAAAGGATAGTCACTCTTGTAAGTTCTTTGTAGAAAATCATTTATTAGTAATTAGAAACAATGAACACAATTATAGCGAATTTGATATCAGGAAAGGAGTCAAATAGGACTCTTAAATATCCCGACTCGAAAATCGGATATGTCCAGTCGAGCTCAAACTTGGGCTAAGTGTTTCGTACTCACGATAATTGTACAAAAAAAGTTTTTTGTCGAATAGACGAGTTAGAGGGGGTAACATTTTGAAGTTATTTGAGGATAATCTTTTCTGCGCAATATTTTCTGCTTACATAATTCTTAAGAATTTAGTCTAGGCGTTTTCAAAATATTTTTTATGGCAAAAATAAAATCGACTTTTCCTTGAAGATGGGCAATTTTTATTTATTTATTAAATATTCTAGAAAGAAGGCTGAGGTTTGTTTCAACAAAAGACCTGAAAATCAAAGAGGACTTTTTTGTTTTCGAGAAAATATATATACATACACACAACTATATAATATATATATATATATATATATATATATATATCAGGTCAACCGCGGGATTTCACCGGGATCGGGTGCCATTCTAAAAAACACGGATCCTCTCCCAGCGAAATCGCGCTAGTTTTAGCTGGAACGATGACCCATCACCGTGAGATAGGTGATTAAGGTCAACGATAGAATCAATAAGATGCTCAGGCAAAAGTTTGTGCACCCTAAGGACACAGAGCGACCCAAGGACGAGCGCCTTCAGCATTTTACCTGCAAGTCACTTAGCGTGTCGTTAAGGGGCTAGTACACATATAATTTTTTAAAAAATTCAAAAAATTTTTTTCTCATTTTTTGTCACTATATACATATAAAAATAGGATAGAAACCAACATTTGTCTCAAAGCATGCTGAAAGTGACTGAAAAACGAAATACGCCGCGAGGCCCCCCGAAGCGCTCGTAACGCACGGTATGCATGAACCATTTTGAATTTTGCAAGTTTTAAGTTTTAAGCGTCCCCGAAAACTCAAGATTACCGAGTTTCTCTTTTCTAGCCCCCTTAAACTGCACATAATTACATTTATTCTGTGTATCATATATGATACGCTGTGCTTCAAAGGGTTAAACTTTGAACGCGTTTTTCTCGAAACAGTGTATTTTAAGCTGGCGGCCACGATTCCGGCCGATCTACTGGGCCGATTTGTCTCAAACTTGGAGGAAATTTTAATAAGGTGTATCGCTATCGTAGGACCCTCGACCATAATTTTTCATTAACATTTAACAACTTTTTAAAACAATTTACGTTGTAAAAAACGTTCAAAAACACAAAAACTTCTATCATTAATTCATTTTTTAATATTTTTTAATAATTGAGGTTCATCCGATACCCACGCTTGTGCTTTTTAAGAATCTTTTTGGATTTTGTGTTTTAGATAAGCCAAAGTGGAGTTATCGTGGCCGCTGAATGAAAATCGATTTTTTTTCGGACTGGCGTATCTCCGCGGGAAGTCATGAAAAGAACTTTTTAAAACTTTTTGTTACATTTAAAAATATGTACTACAATATGCTGAGAAACCCACTTTTATGTAATAAAGTCTAATACCAAAAAATAATTGTTGAAAAAAGGGTCTTTATTTGTGTATTAGCCCCTTAACACACAGGGATGATTTTCAGGCTATTAACCATTGGAGGCTTGTCACCTCCAAGGGCACCGATGAGCAAGACGACTAGCTTAACAGAATATTACGGATATAACTGTCGCATCTCGATTTTAAGGTCTTCAAACCTCTCCTCCTTTTCCTGGTCCCTGGCTGTGATGTTTTTGTCGGCTGGTGCCAAAAATTCGATAACAAACATGGTTCGTTCCTCGAAGTCAAGGAGAACTATGCCAGGCCGCGTGTGTGCAACAGAAACAATTGTCGAGAATATAAAGGTTCAGTATATGCGGCACTTCTCATTCTCGACAATTGACTCCATTTCCCTAGGAGCGTTTAGCGGAGCGATGTTATTGTTAATGCCTTAAGAGGGCTGGGGACACCCGTGGGAATTCTGAGTTGAGTGTGAGAGAGAGACAGAAATGTGATAAGCACGCCTCAAAGGGTGGAGCTTGTGAGGGGAAAAAAATTCGACAGCCAATCACATGACACGCTCTGCAGCTATCATCGGAAGTGTCTTAGCTCAAATGTGACTACGGTGTGCTAAAGTGGAAGTGACACCGCCAACATCTGTGAGAGGAAGTTTCTATTGTTTCCACTGCCAAAGTGCTAGTTTTACAGACAAAGAGAGGCATGGCCTAGTAGCTTCCGGGCTCCCCACCCTTCACACTAGGGTAGCTTCAAAAGATTTTGGGAATTCTTCTCTTTCGATAAATGTGATAAGGCCCAAAATCATCAAGTTACCTACTTATTGAAATTTCATGTTGCTTATATGATTATATTCATTACTTACTCTTTTTACGTTCCTATTTTTTACGATCGCACTGTGATTCTTATATAGCTAAACATTTTTTTTGATGTTACTGAATTGCATTACTTAAGTGATAAGCTGCCAGCATTAGTCTGAGAATACTGTAAACAGTTACCTACTATTTTAAGAAAAACTATTGTAGAAAATGTCAAATGTTTTTCAACTTTTGTTTTTGAGAATCAAGTATAAGAATATTTAAATTAATAATTCAATTAATGAGCTTTCCTGCAATCCTGAGTAGAAATATAGTTAGCCCGATCGTGTAAGGATTAGTAGCGCGCTCGCTTAAAGTTTAAGACGAGGGTCTCTCGTCTATTTGCGACTATATATGCTGTACCCAACAGTTCGGAAGACCAAATCCGTCGAATGAGACGTTTGTATATGCATCGGAGAATATCTTTTATAGATGTCACGTTCTGAATGCGGTTCTGTTGCACGCGCATGCATGCATAGGTCTATCCAGCGCCAAGGTGTCGCATAGTACTGCTGTCGACGAGCTCAGGGCCTTCGGTGATGCCATTAAGTTTTCCTTGCCTCAAATAAACCTTTGAGCATTGTTCTATTCTAAATTCCATTCCAATCTCGCGAGTGTATTTCTCGACAATCCGTAGAGCTAGATCTAGTTGATCTTCATGTTTAACCCCCTACCGCCCTTAAATTTTTTTTCTCTGATTTTTGAGATTTTTAATCATGTTATTCCTATTGTAGAGTGAATACCACAATTAAAATTCCAGCTCATTACCGCCCTGACTAGCATGTAAATCTGTGCGTTAAAAAATGCTATTCATCTCAAAATTATATTTCGAAACCATTCAGGCTTCCGAACGTTACATATATGTAAGGTACGCCGAAGAAAGGGGGCTTACTCTGAAAAGTCCAACGGTCGAAGTCGATTCAATAGACGCGACTTTTAGGAGGGGAGACTCATGAAATCTTGCTTCTCCAATTACTACTACATTCCCACGGAAAGAGATAGATCATAGACATGGCTCATGGACGGGGTATAAATAAGACGCGAAGATATTATCGTGAGGGGTGGGAGGTGTAGTCCGGGCGCTGGCAGGGGTTCGCGTAGCCATTCATAGGTCACCACGAAAACATGGTTGATATCTATGTTTTTTGGCCCGTAGAATCGATTTTTCGAGGGTGCGAGGCCGGCACCCTGGTCAGTTTTTTGTTATTGACAATTTAATTGTTTAAACGACCATGACTTATTATCTATAATATTTACCGAGCTTCTGATAAAACTGGTTGGTTGCAAATCTTCTAACGAATATTTTCTTTTCCCAATTTTGAAAAAAAAACTGTGAAATTGCGTTTTTTTTCTTTCAATCGGTCGTATGTCGGCCCACGCTAAAACTTTTGTGACTTATGAGGACTCGTTACAAAGAAAATAATTTTTGTTTAATTTTTAACAATATTTTGTGTAAGATATTATAAAAAGAAATACAAAAACAATAAACTAAAATTGCTCAATTGATGTTTGGTAAAATATTTAGGCTACAGACTGTAAAACGACGCGGCCGCTTGGCCTGCAAACTGCGTAGGCTCACGTGCGGCGGCGCGCGGCGGCGCGCGGCGGTGCCCGCGCAGGACGGTATCCGGCCGTGGTCCGAAAATCGGCCATAAGTTATTAACTATTAGTCTCGGGATTTCGAGTGAGCGTTTAAAAGTTGTCTTTTGCTATGCGAAATAATATGGCGTTGTTATGTTTATGAAAATGTTTAGTTTTCATTGCACGAGAGGCCTATAAACAATTGAAAGTGCCATTTTTGGGTTAAAATTTTATCTTTCAAGTGCTACGAAACTGTTCCAAATGCTTGAAAATGTACGTGTGAGGGCTCGTTTTGAAGGAAAAAGTATTTTCTTTAAAACGAGTCCTCATAAGTCTCAAAAGCTTTAGCCTAGGCCAACATACGACCGAATGAAAAAGAAAAACACGCATTTTCGCAGTTTTTTGCACTAATTTTCCTAGAACTTCGATTTTAATGAATATTTTTTCAAAATTGGAAAAATAAAATATTCGTTAGAAGATTTGCAACCAACCAGTTTCATCAGAAGCACGGTAAATATTATAGGTAATAAGTTATGGTCGTTTAAACAATTAAATTGTTAATAACAAAAAAAACTGACCAGGGTACCGACCTCATACCCTCGAAAAATCGATTCTACGGGCCAAAAAACATAGATATCAACCATCTTTTCGTGGTGACCTATAAATGCCTACGGGAACCCCTGCCAGCGCCCGGATTACTGTTTCACGGGATCTCGAGCTCTCAAGTGAAAGCCCGATTTCTCGGGTACCTAAATACTCAATTATTACCATTTAAATTACGTTCGGAAATTTTTTCGATGGTTTTATTAAACAGAGCAACTCAGAAACTGTCGAAAGGTGTAAAAAAACTCCACGTCGAATTTTTGAGAGTAAGTCCCCTTTCTTCGGCGCACGTCAAATATTTTACTATGGGCGGTAGAGGGTTAATATAGGTCTTAAGATCACCCATATAAATACATGAGTCATCTTATGCTTTAGATTTCCAGGTTTGTCGCAGAATTGTCCTTCGGAATAGCGAAGCGAAAGAGATAGTGGCAATAATGTGAGGCAAAAGAGAGGGCGCATGGTGTCGCCCTGAAGATACCTCTCTGAAAGGTCACGTTGTTAGATTTCACATGATTTTTACCGGATGAGATAGTGAATCTGGCTTTCTAAAGGGATAATAATCTATCTAAGCACCTCGCGATATATTAACTAACCTTTAAATCTATGGGAGACTGCATCGAAAGCTTTTTCAGTAGTTAATCCAGGCCATCTATAGGTAGCGTTGTTCGTACGTTGTTCGTACATCTCTCGCCCCACAGGTCCGCTTTTCCGCACAATCCTATCTTTATAGACAGCATTGAAGGTCTAATACAGTGTGTTCAAAGAAGTTATTGGCCTGTAATTCTTCTGGCCCGTTAAGATGCGCATCTTCGGCAGAAGCACTGTGCGCCCTTCGACCAACCACTCCGGAATAAGTTCTTTCGAACTTCGATATGGGTGAAAATGTGAGGAGATGCTGGTGGGTTGAAGAAAACTTCTTTGACCATAAGGTCTTAATACCATCTACGTCTAGCAGACGTTGCTGCAAAAAGGGCGAGAGTTCTGGTTGTTTCACGCACCCGAGAGCATGCAGTCGTGCCATGTATCATTCTTGTTCAGAGGGCATACTTGTATTGTAATACTTCAGCAGTTCATCCCTGAGCCGATCCGTCCACTTAAAGGTATGGCAGTCGAGAGCACTGCGCGTTCGATTGTTTTGAACCGAACTTAACTCAACTATGCTTAGTCTTGTCATTGTTCTTCCCACGAGCAGCTAGGGAAAAGGGGTTCGTCCTTCCTGTTACAGCCCCGAATGCAAGGATAAGGCTGCATACTGCTAGAGGTAGCCCGGTATCCTAGAGTCATCGGTTGAGACACCTCGCCCAGTGGCCATTTATATTTCCGCACGATTGTGCGGAAATTTCACTTTGGGTTGTGATATAATTATTAATGAAAAATTGTATTTTTTAATATTTCAAATAAGTTCGCGAACTGCAACCAATGAAGCGCCTTATGCATCGCATGCGTAGTCGCATAAAGTGCATGTGTTGGTAACATCCGTATAACCGCAAAGGTGCTTGAAAAGTGATAACTATTTTTAGAAATTGTTATTATATTTGGCTTTTCATGTGTGTTGTCGGGGAAGGCATCAAAAACATGCATCGCAACATTTGCAAAGCAGAAAAGTGAGAGGGAGTAAGAGAGAGAAACAGAAGAAAATCTTAAACTTTGTGAGCATCCGAAAGAAGAGCTGAATGTGGTTGTATTGTTTATAATAATTAAAAACGCTATTAGTGAACCTACTTTCGACCTGCTATAAAGAAAAATAGTATACTATTTCTTCTGATTGTCTTCGAATTTCATTGGTATGTCCAAATCATGGATTTGTTGACTCATATTTATATTATTCGTTGATGAAGTGAAGTTAACGAATTATATCAGGTAACGAAAATAAATCAGTGAGCATGGCAGGCTATATAAGGCTATATATGGCAGATAAATAAATTTAACAAATTATATCAGATAACAAAAAATACATCAATATGTATCACAGATAATGAGATTCGAAGACAATCGGAAAGAAAATTCGGTTTGTTTCTACCTTGCGCCTTCTAGCCTTGCGCACGCCCACGCTGCTTTACTCACTGCAAACCCTTAACCTCACCCCGACAAGCTCTAAGGTTACTCTTCTAAGGTCACAATACCTACGCTGACTCTAATTCACATCTGGCGCAACTCTCAAGAAAATCTCAAATTCATTTCTGAATTTTCTCTTTAGCCACCAAAGAAATGTACAAAATTTTAAAGTTCCGAAAAATTTGCCA
>JAAAKG020135602.1:0-13473 GCA_010014905.2 Druon quercuslanigerum | reverse complement strand
GTGCTGGCTGCCAGCAGCTCCAAAAGGATGTCGGTTTTTTGAGAAAAATAAAAGAGCCAGAAAATAGGCATTGGTGCTCAAAAAAGCCCAAAAATAGCCCATAATTCTGATGTGCTCAAATTTGGGTAGATTGCATATTTTATTTTGGGTGTGGTTTTTTTGTCAAAGGGGTGGTTTTTGGAAAGTTGATTTTTGCACTTTCGAAGAGCCCAAAAAAAGCCCAAAATTTTGGTGGGTTTTATTTCTCATATTTGTCAAATTTGCTCTAGTGGAGGTGCTGGCTGCGAATCGGAAAAATACCGAAAAATAAAATTCCCGACACTGTAAAATTCAAGAATAATAAAATTCAGAAATAATAAAATAACCGAGTTGGAAAATTTCCAAATTCAAAAAAGTACAATTTTTTATGAATATGTGTGATTGATAGTATTTAAAAAAATAGAAAAAGGGTCCAAAAAAATTGAATTTTAAATTTACATATATATTTTTGAAATTCGGTACAAAATTCGGTATCATGAAAAAAGAGGGTGATTTTTTTTTGGTTTTTGAGGCTGAAATTTAGTCAAATTTACCTTAATACCTGCAAGCTAAAGTCTTTTTTTTTAAACCTAATAATTCAATATTTTACACATTTAAATTTTTCAAAATTTGCCCCTCGAACCACCCAAAAAATTACTTACTTTTTTGCATCATACCTTATAACAATTTGCAAAATAATATATATTTTAAAATTTGATTTTCGCAAATGCTTTATGTATTTTTTAAAATACTATGCACATTAAAAAAATTTGTCACCCAGAAATATTTTATTTAAAATTATTGTTATTTTAAATTCAAACAATAATTTTCTAAATTTTAAGGATTAAAAATAATTTAAAAAAATACAGTGTCATTATTGTGTTTGTAATCAATCAAATATATGCATAAAAATTATAATTGTTTATATTCGGAAATTTTCCAATTCGCGAATTTTGTAATAGGGGCATGTTATTATTTGAGCTTTTTATTGTTCGGGAATTTTCCAATTCGGTATTATTAATTTTCGGCAATTTTATTATTACCTAATTTTAATGTTAGGGAATTTTGCAATTCGACTATTTATCGGGATTTTTCACTCATCTTCTTTCAACCGATTAGATGAATTTTGCAACTAAGAAGATTAATTTTGATCAGAATGACGATTTTAAAAAAAAATCTTGTCCTTTATGTTAGGAAATTAATTTTCTTGTTAATAATTACCTTTTTTTAATTAAAAATTTATTTGTCTCGCTGGCAAATTAGTGTTATAAACTTTAACATTTACTTGAAAGTTTAACAATTTTGTTAAAACGTTATCCGTTTGATTGAAAATTTAACTATTATCGTAGAAAATTTTATTTTTTCTTAAAATTTATATTTTAGTACTAAAAAGTCAGCTGAAATCTTTTTTGTTTAATGATTCGAGTGTTTTTTTAAGTTTGTCTATTTGCTTCAAAAATTTATCTTTTCCAGTGGAAATTTCATATTTCATGAATAAAAATGCAACTGGTTGGGTTGCATCTGAACTGATATAGTCTTTAAAAATTTAACTTTTTTTAAACAAATTTTTTAATTTGTCTGTTTTAGAAGGAATTTTATCTTTCTTGAAAAAAAATTCGATCTTGCGGTGGAAAATTCAACCTTGTTTTTGTAAGTTTCTCTTTTGATTTTAAAATTCACTTGTGGCAGAAGTTAAATCTTTTCTGGATAAAAAGCAACTATTTGATAGAAAATTCAATAATTTTTTGAAAAGTCATACTTTTTGTTTAAGTTAAGTTGTTTAAAAAAGTTAGACTTTTAGCTTAAATTTAATATTTTGGTGTTAAAAAACGAGTGAATCTTTTCTGGGGGAAAGTTTAACTTTAAAAGCGATGTGTAGTTTTTTGTTAAAAATTCATTTGTTACAGTACAAATTTTTTCTTCCTTCGATAAAATTAAAAATGCAACTATTGAATAGATGATTCGACTGTTTGTTTATATTTTCATCATTTTTAGCTTTAAAAAAATTCGTCTTTTTGGATTGAACATTTATTTCTTTTTGTAGAAATTTATTTTTTTTAAAATATTTTTTAATTTTTATCTAGACAAATTAACTAGAATCTTTTTTGGATAAAAAGTCAGCCCTGTTTTTGAATTTTTTTCGTTTCATAAAAATTCATCTGGTTTACGAAAAATTTTATCTTTTCTGCATATAAATCCAACTATTTAGTAGATAGTTCAACAGATTTTTTAAAAAGTCCTTTTTTCGTTTAAAAAATTCATATCTTTGGACTGAAAATTCCATTTTTTTCATGCAAACATATTAAAAAGTAAAAAGAAATATCATTCTTTAAATGAAAATGCAACTTATTTTGTTTGAAGCTTTGGTTAAAAGTGTATCTATTTTATTAAATAAGATTTTGTTATTGATAATTCAACTAATTTTTAATTTTTTTTAACAATTTAAAATTTAACTGCTTAGTGGAAAAGGCTTTTTTTGATCTAAAATTAATTTTGAAGCTGAGAATGTAACTTTTCCACTGTGTGAAGGTTGATCTTTTTTAGTGGACAATGCTCTTTTTTTAGTAAAAACAATAATTTTCTCAATTGGAGATTTCATGTTTTTTTGGTAAAAATGCGTCAGTTTCCTGTAAAATTAATATTTTTGCTCAAAAATAATTTTTTCGTTTGAAAAATCAATTTTTGTATTTATTTTCTTGCTTGAGTTATTCTAGTTTAATACCTTCTCTGGATGAGAATGTAAAAATTAAATTTTTCGACAAATCACAAAAGTTATACAACAAAATGAATAGAGCCCCAAATTTGTAATTAGTAATTTTTTGAAAAACGAAATAAGGTACGAAAAAGAATTCATAGACAAAAGTTTTTGAGCCAAAAAAGGACGAAAAATTTGTTCAGAATAATTTTCCGAAAGGATGAGTTGATTTTCTTTTATTCGCAAAGAATATGTTTAAAAATTAGAAAAATTAATTTTTTTAAAAAACTGAACGGAAGACGGAAAAAATGCACTACCTTTCATATAAAAGCGTTAAATATAATGTAAAAGCTTCACATTGGTGACAAAATTGCGTGCGAAGCACGAAACGCGTAATGGGAATGTGTTCGTTAAAACCGAATGAGCTTTAACAAAAGAGCATTCACAATCATCACGTTACAGCTGTGGATGCTTTGACCTCTAATTAGAATAGGTCTCTGCACAAATGTGGGGGATGTAAAAAGACCGAGCGCGAAGCGCAAGAAACAACAGTCGCGCTCAAACTTGCGCACGAAGAGAGCCGTGCGCTCTGAGAATGTGTACCGCAGAGGACAGTGCTTTATTTCTTTAAATGTTAATAAAAAATATTAAAAGTCGGTTAAAACTTTAACTCTAGATTTAAAAATTTAACAGCTTGATTGAAAGTTGAACTACTTTGTTAAAACTTAATTGGGATAGTGAAAAATCCATATCTTCGTTTGAAAAAGCTCATCACGTATCTCATGCAAAACATGAGATGCGTGATAAGCATGTGTTCGTTAAAGCCGAAGGAGCTTTAACAAAAGAGAATTCACTATCAACAAATTACTGTTGTCGATGGTTTGACCTTTAGTTTCAAAAAATCTGTGGAAATATGCAGAGACCGAACGCGGAGCGCAAGGTAAATACATTATCGAGCGCGAAGAGCGAGAACCAACAGCCGCGCGCTTTCCAGCTGCGCGCGCAGCGCCTAATGAGAATGTGCCCGCGAAGTGAGCGGATTTTTATAATTAATAATACGTTTGTTTATTGAAATTTTAAATATGCATTACATTTTTCTGCAAGAATGAATATTTTTTGGTTGAAATTATAAATGAGGTAATTTTTGAAATTTTTCTTTTTTTAATGAAAGTTAATAAACAAAAGATAATTCTCAACGATATGGTTCTAAATTTCTAAAAATAAAAATTGAAAAAATAGAGAAAATCCCTAATCCTTCATAAAGTCAAGTTAGTTAGGGACTATTATATATAGACTAAAATATTTTTTATGACACTTATTTCTTTTCGAAATTATCATCAACATTCTTTAATAGTACAAGATTCCTGAAAAGTTCAAAATTCTCAATGAAAATGAGGTGCAGGATTTGTATTTTAATTTTGATCGTATTTTAAATTTGATCGTAACCTGAAATTTAAGTAATTTTGTGAATGAAAATTTAACTATTCCATTCTTCAAAGAAAATTCATAATTTGTATTTCAAAAGTCACATTTTTCTCATAAAAGTATTCTCTTGTGGTTAAAAATAAAAGTATTTTTTTACAAACAAAAAAATATGTTTAAGAGTTACCCTCGTTTCTATTCAATTTTTTTAGGTGAAAATTCGTCTTTCTAGGGTTAATAATTAAAATATAATAATAAAACATTCAACTATTGGGATAAAGAGAGGTTTTTTTTGGTTAAAAATTTATATTTTTACTTTGAAAGTTCAAAAATTTTGCTGAAATTTCGTTTGGTGAAAAGTTTATTTTATTCTTTAAACTTTATCTGTTAATTTGAAAAATTAAATATTTTGTTGAAATTCTTCTTGTAGGAAATTAATAATTTTTTTTTGAAAATTAAACTGGTTGTTTTAAAGTTAAGCTAATTCATCAAAACATTATTTTATTTTTTCTTTAAATCACTTTTCAAACCTAAAATGTGACTATACCATTTTTTGATGAAAATTGATCGATTCCTGGGTCGAAGATTCATAGTTTTATTAGAGAATTCATCTCTATGACTGAATTTTCAATTTTCCTTTATTTTTGTAAAAAATTAATATTCTCTATTACAAATTCGCATTGTTTGGTTTGAAAATTCGACCAATTTATTAAAAAATAAAATTCTTTTTTAATATTTTTTTTATAAATTTTTTCTGAAACTTAAGATGTGATAATCTTGTGTTTGATTAAAAAGCTTTGAATTTTGTCAAAAAAATCATGTGATAATTATGTTAAATTTGAAAATATTGCAAGTTGTTTTTTTTCCATAAATATTTAATGGTAGTATAGATATTATTTATTTTGTGTGTGGCTACTAGATAAAATTATTTATTTAATTATTTAAAACATTTAAAAAATGTGTATAATTTTTTATTCAAGGTTTTCTTTCTTCAATAGAAAACCGTAGGTAAAAATTTATTTATCTTTCTATAATGAAATTGTGTGTCACTTCAATATCGAAAGCATTTTTGTCGATTATTCTCAATGCCGATTGGGTAATTTAAAAAACTTTAAGAAATCTTGCCGAATTCACAAACATAACGAAGAATCAAGTTTCAGCTGATTAAGATTTATTAATAAAAAATTTTCTTATTGAATTGTCTGTTAAGATAATTAATTATGAGGCAAAGATAGAGAATTTTTAACAAAATAGTTGAATTTTAAACCAAATTGATGAGTCCTTGATTAAATTTTTTTAAAACAAATAGTGTATTCTATGATATATCCTGCAAAAGGTTTTAATACTTTTTTATTATTATTGTTAAATTTATTTAAGAAATACAAATTTTTAAAAGACAAGTTGAATTTTCAACAAAAAAATATTTCGCTATTATTCATAAAAAAAAATCGATCCTAAATTCTTTGTTTTTATTTCATACAGATGAGTTTAAAAATAAAAAGCTAAATTTCCAACCCAAAAATATACATTTTCTACTAAAATAATTTATTATGCAGCTGAAAAAGACACGTTTTCAAGAAAACAGCTACATTTTTTGTAAAAAAATATTAATTTTAAACAACAAAAAACAACGTATCTTAAACCAAATTTTTTTTTATATTAACAAAAGACGAATTTTCCACGAAAAAGAATAAACTTTCAAAAAAGAATAGTATAAATAAATTTTAAGTTACAGAAATAAGTTTTTAAACAAATAAAATAAATTTACAACGAAATAGTTAAATTTTTTACCAAAAAGATTACAAAGATTGTCGATAACAAAATATTTTACGAAAAATGGTATAGTTAAATTTTTAGTTAAAAATACTTTTTGATAAAGAAATATATTTTTTAGTCAAAACCAAGTGAAATCAATATTTAGCGAAAAAGATTAGATGTTTATTAAAAAAAAATTTTTACGAATTTTTTTTACGAAAATTTTTCACAAAAAAAGGAAATTTTTCAATACAGACGAATTTTCAGGTAGATATTTTAATTTGAAATAAGCTCCTAAACGAGAAAAATTAGTTAAATTTTTATTTAAATAAAAAAATTGGTAATTAAAAAACTTTTTTTTAACAAAAAAAAATCAATTTTCGACAACAAAAAATTAATTTCTTAACAAAAATGAAAAACTTTTTACAGAATACATGAATTTTTCGACAAATATTTAAATATTTAATGAAATTTTATATTTCTGATAGTTCAATTTTCAATTGAAGAAGACTTTTTTCAAACGAACATGATATAATTAAATTTTTTGGTTAAAACATTAATTTTAGATAAAAAATTAATTTTCAAGCCAAAAGAATAAATTTTCAACCAAGAAGATTAATTTTTTTAAAAAAGAATCATTTGCAACAAAATACGCGAATCGTCAACCAAATATAGAGTGCTTAAATTATCGGTTAATACAGTAATTTAAAAAATTGAACAAAATTGTCAAATTTCGATTGCAAAAAAGAAGATTTTTTTAACTAAAATTTTCATTTTTGAGTAAAACTTTCCAAAATACTAAAAAAGGAAACTAAGCAACAAAACTTTTAAATCACAAAAATATCTAGAATTTTGTAATTTTTTTTCGTATAAAACAACATGAAAAGTTAATCAACGTTAATTTTTGAAAAAACGAGACAATTAAAAAAAAAATAAGCAAAAGTTCCTCTTCCAAAAAAATAGTAAAAACTTATCAAAATTTACCATGAGTTTTTTGTTTTAATCGTACAAAATAAAAAATAAATTTTGTTAAAAAAAGACATAAGGTACGAAAAAAGTAAAAAAAATTGTTTAAAATAATGAAATTGTAAAAGTATTTTTTTATTTACATTTTTAAAATTGTTAAAAAAGTGAAATAAACTAAAAGCTGTAAAATAATTATAATATAGTTAAATAAATGAAATAAATAAAAGAAGATATTATTTATTTAATTTAAATCGGTCAGATTTAGCAATTTATTAATTTATTCAATTTTTTTAAAAACTCTTCTTATGTTCACAGAAAAAAATTAATTTGTGTATTTAGCCTACTTTTAAGTTTCGTCAAAATGCAATCTAATTGCTTTCAAAAAATTTAATCCCGTTAAGCAATCTGGTTCTTTTTTTTAACTTACCCATTTCTCATCATTTCATTTATATATCCTGTTATAAAATTAATATTTACAGCTGTAAATGAATTTACAAATTAAAAAAAATTACTATTTATTTAAGAAGAAATTACTAAATAATAACATTTAATCAAGTAAATAATTAAAATAAGTAAAGAAGAATACTTTCTTAAAAAAATGGAAATTTTTTATAAAAATTTGTAACATTTGTCTTGTTTTTCATGTTTATTTTTTATGTATTATTTATTGCTTTAAACAATTTTTCAAAATCTGTTCCCTCTATTAAATAATTTATATTTTTTTATTATTCTGAAGAAATTACTTCCCCTCAATGTATATATTTTGTAGACATTCTTTTTTTTACAATTAATCTTCTTAGTTAAAAATTGATATTTTGGGTTCAAATTTCATTCACTTTGTTAAATGTTGAACACTTTTGTTGAAAATAAATTTTTCTTTTCTGTTTTTCTTTCTTCTCAATTTCTTTCTAAATTAATTTTTTCAGTTAAAATACTTATTAAAAAATTTTAGTTTGAAATTTTTTTATTAATTATATTGGCGTATAATTTGTCATCTCTCCTCCCACCAAAAAATATTTATTTTTATGTATTTTTTTGATTAATCAAAAATTACCGGATTTACAGAATTTTGCAAATCCAAAAATTAGATTTTCTTTCAATCGTAGAAAATGAGATTGAAAATTAAAAGATTATAATTTTCTTGAAAACGAAACAAGAGATGAAAAAAATGAAAATACAAAAGTTGTTCAAGCAAAAAGCTCTAAAAATTTTCTATAAACGATTTTCGTGAAAATATTTAAAAAATAAAAAAATGATCATTTTTAAAAAAGGGCACAAGATACAATAACATTTTACTCAACAAGGCCTAAATTATATCTGCAAATGTGATTAGAACAACCTTAAACTAGGATTAGCAGTCTTAGTTTAATTCGTAAAAAATAAAAATAAAAATAAAGAAAATAAATTTATGGAACAACGAAGCAAGTTGCAAAAAAATATTTGATAACAACATTTTGTTATAGTAAAGTGCAAAAATTTTTTTTCAAATATAAAAATAAGGAAATAAAAATACTTTTGTTTAATTTCAATGCAATTTGTAATTTAAAAACTTATTTTTAACAAGAAAAAACAATTTTTGACAACAAAAAATTAATTTTTTTAACAAAAATGAATAACTTTTTACAAAATACATGATTTTTTCAAAAAAAAAATTCTAATATTTAATAAAATTTTATATTTAAAATAGTTCAATTTTTAACGAAAAAAGTAAATTAGTCACCAAAACAGGCAAAATTAAAAAAAAAACGATTAAATTTCTACGGAAAAGAATAATTTTTAACAAAGTAAATAAATTTTCAACCAAATATAGTGTACTTAAATTATCAGTCAATAAATTAATTTTAAAAAATTGAACAAAATTGTTAAATTTCGATTTAAAAAAAAAAGAGAAGATTTTTTAACTGAAATTATCATTTTTGAGTCAAACTGTTCCCTCTTTAAAGAGTTAATCTTTTTTTCATTATTCTGAAGAAATTACTTCTCGTTAATGTATATATTTTGTAGAAATTTTTCTTTTTGGACAATTAATCTTCATGGTTAAAAATTGATTTTTTGAGTTGGAATTTCAACCACTTTGTTAAATTTTAAAGACTTTTGTTGAAAATAAATTTTTCTTTTCCGTTTTTCCTCCTTCTCAATTTCTTTCTAAATTAATTTTTTCAGTTAAAAGACTTATTAAAAAATTTCTAGTTTTGAAATTATTATTATTAATTATTTTGACGAATAATTTCAAACCCCTCCTTCCACAAAAAATATTTATTTTTTTGATCAATCAAAAAGCTCGAAAAATGTTCTATAAACGCTTTTTGTAAAAATATTAAATAAATAAAAAAATGAACTGTTTTTCAAACATAAAAATAATGAAATGAAAATACTTTTGTTTAAATGTCAATGTATATTATGAATTTAAGTAGCGTCAATTAATAGAAAAAATATATTTTTTTTAGAGTAGCTGAGAATAAAATTTAATGGAAAATAATTTTTAAAAAATATTAGAAAAAATCAATAAAAATAAAACTGTATAAACAAAATAAAATAAATTTTTAGCCAATAGGATTAGATGTATATCAGAAACAAAATTTCACGAAAAATTGAATTGCTTATTTTTTAGTTACAAAGTTGACCTGTAATAAGAAAAAACAACTAATTTTTCACAAAAAAGGACATTTTTCAATAAAGACGAATTTTTAACTAAAAATTTTAATTTGAAATAAGTTCCTTAAGAAAAAAAATTAGTTGAATAAAAAAAAATTGTAATTAAAAAACTTATTTTTAACCAAAAAAAATCCATTTTTGACAACTAAAAATTAATTTTTTAACAAGAATGAATAACTTTTCACAAAATAAATGATTTTAAAAAAAAATTCTAATATTTAATGAAAATTTATATTAGTATTAATATAGTATATATTATTAGTCACCATAATAGGCAAAATTTTAACAAAATACACAATTTATCAAACAAATAGTGAAATTTTAAATTGAAAAAGACTTATTTTCAAAAGCACATGATATAATTAAATTTTTTTCTTACAACATTAATTTTAGATAAAAAATTAATTTTAAAGCTAAAGGAATGCATTTTGAACCAAAACGATTAAATTTCTAAGAAAAAAAAATAATTTGTAAGAAAATAAATGAATATTTATCCAAGCAAAGAGTACTTAAATTATCAGTTAATAAATTAATTTGAAAAAATTGAACAAAAATTGTTAAATTTCGATTTCAAAAAAAAGAAGATTTTTTAAATAAAATTTTAATTTTTCAGTCAAACTATCTAAGATTCTATCCAGAATTGTGTTATTTTTTGTTTTTTTTTTTCGTGTAAAACAGTATTAAAAGTTAATGAACGTTAATTTTTAAACGAACGCCGTCAGTTTTTTGTTTTAATCGTCAAAAATAAAAATAAAATTTTTTAAAAAAGACATAAGGTACGAAAAAAAAAAAATGTTAAAAATAATGAAATTGTATAAGCAACAAATTTTTTCCCTTATTTTTATGCTCCAATGGAAAAGAAGTATTTTGTTTTAAATTTACTTTTTCGAATTTGTTTTAAAAATGAAATAAACTAAAAGATGTAAAATAATTATATAACAGTTTTTTGAGCCTGTTAACAAACTAATGCTATTTAGTATATTATTTATTTTATTTATATCGGTCAGATATAATAATTTATTCTTTCATTCAATTTTTTTTCAAAACTTGTCTTATATTCACAGAAAAAAAATCAATTTTTGTATTTAGCCTACTTGTAGGTTTCAAAAAAATGCAATATAACTGCTTTCAACAAATTCAAATCCATTCATAAATCTGGTTATTTTTTTAACTTACCAATTTCTCATTATTTAATTTCTATATTCTTTTCTAAAACTAATATTAACAGCTTTATATAAATTAAAAATTTAGCACAAAGTTATTAATTATTCAATAGGGAATTAGTAAATAATAACATTTAATAAAATATATAAATAAAATAAGTAAATAAGAATATTTTCTTTTAAAAAATTGAAATTTTTTATAAAAATTTGTAACGTTTGTCTTGTTTTTCATCCTTTTTTTTATGCATTGTTTATTGCTTTAAATTTTTTTTTCAAAACCTGTTTCCTCTATTAAAGAATTAATCTTTTTTTTACTGTTTTTCTTCATTCTCAATTTCTTTCTAAATTAATTTTTGCAGTTAAAAGACTTATTAAGAAATTTTTAGTTTGAAATTATTATTAAATATATTGGCGTATAATTTGTCACCCCTCCTCTAAACAAAAAATATTTATTTTCATGTATTTTTTTGATAAAGCAAAAATTACTGGATTTACAGAATTTTGAAAATCCAAAAACACAAAAGAAAATTAATATTTTAAGAAAACGACACAAACTATAAGAAATATGAATAGACGAATCCTTCACCTAAAAAGGATCTAAAAATTTTTTAATGATAATTTCAAGATAGGATAATTAGATTTTCCTTTAATCGTGAAAAATGAGATAAAAAAAAATTGCTAATTTTCGGAAAAACGACAGAAGAGATGAAAAAAATGAAAATACAAAAGTTTTTTAAGCAAAGAGCTCTACACATTTTTTATAAACTCTTTTTATAAAAATATCTCAAAAATAAAAAATTATCCTATTTGAAAAAGGGCACAAGATAGAATAGCATGAAACTTAGCAAAATTTTTTCATTTGGATTTTATTTTTGGATTTGTAGTCTCAGTTTATTTTGTAAAAAAACAATAAAAAGAAATAAATTAAATTTATGAAACAACGAAGCAAGTTGCAAAAAAATATGAAATTTCAACCCAAAAAATCTATTTTCAACCAAAAAGATTAATTGTCCCAAAAAAAATTCTGCAAAATATATACATAAAGGGAAAGTAATTTCTTCAGAACAGGGAAGAAAGATTAATTTGTTAATAGAGGGAGCGATTTTAAAAAAATTGTTTAAGTCAATAAATATTACATAAAAAAAAGCATTAAGAAAATGAGAAACGTTACAAATTTGTTAAAAAAATTTCCATTTTTCAAAAGAAAATATTCTTATCTACTTATTTTATTTATTTATTTGATTAAATGTTATTATTTAATAATTTGCTCTTAAATAAATAATAATTTTGTGAAAAATGTTCAATTCATTTAAAGCTGTAAATATTAATTTCAGAAAAGGATTGCTTAACGTGTTTAAATTTGTTGAAAGAAATTATATTGCATTTTCTCGAAACTTAAAAGTAGGCTGAACACGCAAATTAATTTGTTTAATTAAGTTTTTTGATTTTGTGAAATGCACACTCATCTTCCTTGTTCTGTAATTTCCTAATATTAGAAGCGTAAACAATTTAAAATTCGAGAATGACAATTTTTTTGATTTTGTAATACAAATTTTGTAATAAGGAAAGTATATACCAGTTTTTAAAAAAATTGAATAAGTTAGTAAATTATTATATCAATAATCAATTTGCCTCATTATTTTTAACCACATTCGAGATATTTTTTATAACTAAACAGCATTAGATTGTTAACAGGCTTAATTATTTTATTTATTTTGTTATTTATTTTACAATTTTAGTTTACTTTCTTTTTTAAACAAAATTTAAAAATTAAATGTTTGAAAATACTTCCTTTCTTATATTTAACACTCATGTATCTTTGAAGTCAACTCAAATTGCAATTTGAGCATAAAAATCAAGAAAAAATTTTTTTTTTCTCATACAAATATTATTTTGATAAACATTTTTTGTCGATTTTTTGGTACCTTATGTCTTTCTTTAACAAAATCAATTTTTTATTTTCTTTTTTACAATTAAAATAAAAAAGTACATCTCCTATCAAAAAATTACTCATGGTAAATTTGAATGAGTTTTCACTATTTTTTGGAAGAGAACTCTTTGCCTGTTCATTTTTTTAGATTTTGTCGTTCGTTCAAAAATTAACGTTCATTAACTTTTAATGTTGGTTTATGCGAAAAAATAAACAAAAAATATAAATAATTAATAACAAAATTGTAGATATTGCTTAGTTTATTTTTTTTTCCTATTTTGGAAACTTTGACTCAAAAATTATAACTTTAGTTAAAGAATCTTCTTTATTTGAAACCGAAATTTAACAATTTTGTTCAATTTTTTTAAATTACTGTATTAACTGATAATTTAAGTACTCTATGTTTGGTTGAAAATTCATTTATTTTGTTACAAATTATTCTTTTTCGTAGAAATTTAATAGTTTTGGTTCAAAACTAATTCTTTTGGCTTAAAAATTAATTTTTTATCTAAAATTATTGTTTAAACAAAAAAATTTAATTATATTATTTTTGTTTGAAAATAAGTCTTTTTCCATTGAAAATTCTACTATTTTTTGATAAATTGTGTATTTTTTTAAATTTTGGCCTATTGTGGTGACTAATTTACTTTTCTCGTTAAAAATTCAACTATTGGAAATATAAAATTTCATTAAATATTAAAATATTTTTGGAAAATTCATATATTTTGTAAAAAGTTATTCATTTTAGGCAGAAAATTAATTTTTGTTGTTGTTGAAAATTGATTTTTTTCGCTGATAATAAGTTATTTAATTACAAATTAGTTTTATTTAAATCAAAATTTAACTAATTTTGTACTGTCAGGAACGCT
>JAAAKG020135601.1:0-13473 GCA_010014905.2 Druon quercuslanigerum | reverse complement strand
CGCCCCCCGAAATTTTTTAATCTTGTACATAATATACATACACCGTCCTTTGTGCTAATGCATTTCGCCCCCGACCGAAAACTTTTTTGTGTTCCCCCCCCCCCCCCGACAATTTTTCTGGCTGCGAACTTGCAAGTGCACACATTTTTTGCATTCAGCATTTTTCTAAAGAATACAGTCGAATTTCAATTTTAGTAATATAGATTTATGTGTTACATAAAAATTAATAGGCAGCCACGGAAGGAACTAACTCCCAAGCGGAGGTGTGAAAACCGTGCCGGAAGCTGCATGGCAACTGGGTGAGGTGTCTAGAACGGTCACTCTGAGATACCGAGCGACCTCTCATAGTGCGCAGCCTTATCCTTGTATGCGGGGCTCTACAATGATGGACAAACCCTTTTCCCTAGCTTCTCGTGGGAACAACAATGATAACACCAAATATAGTTGTAGTAAGTGCGTTTGAAAACAATAGAACGCGCAGGGCTTCCGACAATGGGTCGATAAACAATGCTGACCACTCTAGAGCTGGGGGAGCCAATGAAGATGGAGTCAATGCAATGGACTTGCGGAATCTTGGGGCTTTTAGGTGGATGGAACGACAAAATCACGGCTTGCTAGAATACTACGATGCGAGTTTAACCCTTGAACGAGAGAATTACATGGTACGACTGCATGCTCTGTGGTGCGAGAAACACCCACCCAGAGCTATCGCACTTTTCAGCCAATGTTTGCGAAATCATGCCAAAGTACTCCAAAAAAGGGGCTTTTTAAGGGAAGCGCCTGAGGGAAGCCAGAAGGAGCCAGGTTTCTTCTAAGCCCAAATGTCTGACTGAAATGGATGAAGAGCTTCGTGGCAAATTTTCCAAAGAATCCGACTTCTGGACTACCAAAAGATGAATGCATCAAGTCGCCATAAAGATAGGTTGAGCAAGACAGTACGCGTCCCGCATTCAGTGTGTGATTGACTATATAACATCTGACAGGAATTTTACCGCCAAGGTTCGAAAGTTCGCGCGCGAACTCCGGATCCGTTATCACACACTTAACAAGTCAAAGCTGCTGACCATAAGGCAGCATATTTTTGAGAGAACACGGATACTATCTGACGTTAAGAGAAGTCCAGAGTGAAGAGAGAGGTGGGTCAGGGAAGACCAGCAGTTTCTCCCTGACCCATCTCGACTCTTCCAAGACCCTCCAGTTCCTGTCGACCTCCCGCCCAAGCCAGAGGAGGTCGAAGTCTTTTAGAGAGAAGTCTACGCAGTGCAATAGAGACTCGACGAGGACTATTACGCTTGCGGACCAGATGGTATCAAGACCATCTGGTGGAAGAAGTTTTCGTCAACCCACCACTATCTGGCGCGTATTTTCACCTCATATTTGAAGTCAGAAGAGCAAATTCCGGAGTAGTTGGTGAAAGGGCGCACAGTACTCCTGCCGAAAATGGGCAACTCAGTTGATCCAAAGAATTACAGGCTAATCACTTGTCTGAACGCACTGTGTATGATATTCACAGCTATCCTAAATGATAGAATTGTTCAGACAATCGGAACTGTGTCGCAAGAAATATATGAACAACGCGGCTCAAACAAACGCGTAGCAGGATGTCGGAAAAATCTGCTTATCGATAGATGTGTCTGCAAAGATGCAGTATCCTATCAGCGTGACATATCGATGGCCCGGATTGATTCCCGGAAAGCTTTCGATTCGACCTCTCATAAACTTATGACCTGTCTTTTCGTAAGCTTAAAGAACCTTCCGAAAATCGTGATGTGCATAGAAAGATTGATGCCACTTTGGAAAACCAGATTTACTATCTCATTGGGAAAAAATCGTGTGACAACTAACAAGGTCACTTTCCAAAGAGGTGTCTTTCAGGGCGACTCCATGAACCCACTCCTCTTTTGCCTCACATTATTGCCATTATCTCTAGCACTTCGCTATTCCTAGGGGTAAACATGTATTTTACATGGATGATCTTAAAATTGATGTCAAAGATAAAGAGCAACCACATATAGCTCTAGGGATTGTCGAAAGATACACTAAGAAAATAGGAATGGAATTTGGGTTAGAGAAGTGCACCAAGGTTTATTTAAAGCGAGGAAAACTTAATGGCATCTCTGAAGACCCTGAACTCGTCGATATAAGCGCTACACGACACCTTTGCGTTAGAGAGACTTACACGTACCTGGGCGTGCCACAGAGCCGCATTCAGGATGTGACATCTATAAAGTATACTCTCCGAAGCTGATATAAACGGCTCATCCGCAGGATTTGGTCTTTCAAACTGTCGGAAAGGAACAAAGTATCTGCAACGAACATGCTTGCCGTCCCGGTAGTACTCTATTCATTTGGGGGTGGTTCCATGGAGGAAGAACGAGCTAAGATCCCTAAATATCGGGACACGAAAGTTTATGCGCATAAACAAAAGCATGCATCTTAAGGCTTCTGTTCCGTGACTCTACATCTTACGCCGTCAATATGGTCGCGGAATATTGAATATTGAATGTCTTCACAACAGGATTATTCTAGGTACAGCGAATAGACTCGCAAATGAAAGAGATCCTCTACTTAAAGTGGTCAGAACGCATGAAGAAGAGGGCAAAGGAGCGTTTCTGTACAAAGCAGAGGAGGATGCTGTTGAAACACTCGGACTTAACTTCAGTATCAGGAGTGAGCAGAATGCATCAAATCTTATCTATCTCGAGTATTCATTCCTGAAAGCCCGGATTCAGAAATCACAGGAGAAAAACACTTGAGGTCTGACATAGTTCTCCTTGACTTCGAGAAGCGAATCCATGTTCCTTATCGAATTTTTGGCACCAGCTGACAAAAATATCACAGCCAAGGAGAGTTGCGACGATTGTACCCGGAATATTCTGTTAAGTTAATCGCCCTTAGCATCGGCGCTCTTGGAGGTGCCAAGCTTTCACTGGTAAATAGCCTGAAAAGCATCCCTGCGTGTGAAAAATTTGCTAAAACACTTGCGGGATGATGCAGAAGGCGGACGTCCTCGGGTCGCTCCGTGTCCTCAGATCGTGTGCAATTTTTCAGATTAGCTCCCGATCCCGGAAAAATTCTGCGGTTATCCTTATGACAAAATTTTATTTATATATATGGTTTATAACATGGGAGATTTACAATAAAAAAAAATTTCTACAATACATTTTTTTCGCGCTTCGTGTTCCAAAATAATCGACACGTATTTTTTTAATTTCAATGTGATACTCGAAAATCTCAAGATATGATTTTTGAAAATTTGGTAAGCGGGAAAAATCATTTTGTTTCAATCGCTCACTGTAAAGAAAGTTTTGAATATAAAATTATTCTTGTACTGAAAATACGCATTAACCCTTAAGCTTTGCAAAATAGTATAAAATACCTCCTGTTGTTTTTTTCATAACAAGAAAGTGCATTTTTATAAACGATTTTATTTATTTCGAACTTAAAACATTTTTGACCGTTTTTTTATCTTAAAATTTTTGTTTAATATTCTCGAATATGCAGGAAAACTTTGAGAATGGAGAAAAGAAAACTCCAAGTGTTATGAATTTTTTAAATCCGCCGCGTACGTTGCAGCGAGCAAGCTAACATTAAAAGTTACACTTGGAGCTAAAACTCCAAATATCACTTTGAATTTCCATTCCTGCATTCTCTAGGAAAAATGTTCCAAGTTCTAAATAAATAATATTGTTTATAAAAATGCACTATATTTTTATGAAAAAAACAAAATGAGGTATGTTATACTATTTTGCAAAGCTTGCGGGTAAAGTTCAATTTTCAGTACAAGAATAATTTTTTATATTCAAAACTTCTTTTACAGTGAGCGATTGAAAAATAGTATATTGTGTATCAAGGGCGTAAAGACGATTAGTGTTAAGAGTGTGAATTTGCGAGCCGAGCGAAGCGAGGGTGGCACTTTTTGGCATACCCTCTTTGAAAACAAGCATGTGAAGCAGATGAAGGATGTTTGGTGTTCTTGACTATTTTAAATTATAATTAAAAGAAAGAAATGGCGTATTTAGCAGAAGGAAGACTGTGGGTTACAAAGATTTAGTTTTTCTAAAGATAAATATAATTTTTTCTTTTGGGCGTAAACTTCCATGGGGCAGGCCTAAACTTGTATATAGCGGGTGTAAAGTTTCATGTAGCGGGCGTAAAGATTCATGTCGGTCCGGCCGTGGAGAGTGCCTGTGTAAATCTGTCATGGACTGTAAACGGCCATATTACGCCTACTGCACGTGCATGCAATGGTGCATTTTCAAGGGGGTAGGACAAAAAAATGATTCTTCCCGATTACCAAATTTTGAAAAATTATATCTGGAGATTTTTTAGTATCAAATTGAAATAATTAAGTGCGTGTCGATTATTTTCGAAGATAAAACGTAAAAAATATGTTGCAGAAAAAAAATGTTGATCGCAAATCAACGAAGCGAAATGCGGCTTTTTTTCGTCTGAAAAAGATGGTAAATTTAGCGATTTCTCAATTGATTATGCTGTTGCAAATCGCCCATCTGAGTTGTAGATGGCGCCGCGTGACAACTTATAAAATCACAAATTCACGACAGAGCATAATTTTCTCCCACTGTTCCATGGGCTTTTTCTCACATATCAAAAAACTGTTCCTGACTAGTATGGAAAACGTGCTATTTTCAACGCTCTCGTTAACGATTGAGAAATTGCTCATTTTGCTCACTATTTTGAAACAAAGGTAGGTGTTAGACAAAGATCTTTTTCTATCGCGTGGGGTTGACGCCTGAGAGAGTAAGATCGTTTCGATTGGAAAAGTACGACTTTGGTTTTTATTGCTTTTTCCTCAATGGCTTGAAAATGCATCAATTAAATTTTTGTACATATAGAATTATATATTTTTATTTTACCATCATTTTACATCATTTATTGCCATTTTTAAACTAATTTTTAACGAAAATAATAATTTTATCTTCCTTGCTTCAAACTTTTTTATAAGAATTTGAATTACGGTTTGCAAATTGAAACATGCAATGAGCAAATTAAATTTTTTTACTTACCATAGAAAAACGTAAGTAGGAAAGTTTAGTACACACATTTTTAAGACTGTGTGTGTTCAGATTCAAAACTATTTTTTAGCCACCCTACTATGTATAATTAAAAATCTTGAATTTATAAGCAATTAATTCTGAAAGAATACGTGTATTTACAATTGTAGATCTTGAGCTTCCTTTTAAAAGATAAAATACTGAGAACAACGGATATATTACCGAATGACATTTTCTCATATTGCATGATATTGTCAACGTTTTTATTTTCGCCGATATAAATAAATATAGTTTACCTGATAGTATGAAATAGGCGACGATAAAAACAACTTTATGCGAGTATTTTTTTTCGAATTCAGAATTGTTTAAATATATATATTTTTCTAAAGCATGAATGATTGAATGATTGAACCTAAATCAATTTAAGGGGCCTAAAAGTACCAGATCGGAAAAAATATCCATAATAAAAGGGGCAAGGGAAAAAGAATGTATTGAAATAAATAAACTAAAGTATATATTATTGACGTATAAATGTGAAAAAATTCAAAACTAGAATAAGAGCAATCGCTTTGGAACACGAAATGCAGTAATTTTACTTGATCGGTAAAGAGTTTTCACTCTTCAGCGCTTCGCTGAACGATAATGATAAGAGTTCTGGAAAGGGGCTTGAAGTGCGGCGAAAGGGGTTAAACAAAAGAGGGTCGTTAGAAACAAGTACCGACGATTAAAAACGCCGACACCACTCGGTCGCGATGCATCGACAAACACGCTTTACCTCTTTTCTCTTAGCTCCTCTTATTTCACTTTTCGCTACTCTACTAGCCAGCATGCTTTTACCAGTGTAGGTAAGCTTGGCGTTAATAAGTTATCCCTTTCGTTTCGATGTTTCCTTTGTATAGCCTAACAACTCCCTCTGCTTTAAATCTTCCCTCTCAACTAATTGTTATCCCGTAAAAGTACTACTTCAATTTTTATTTTTCTTAAATCCAATGTAGGGGCGAAAATTTATGAGCAGATAAAAATGCGCTAACGAGCAAAAAACGCGATTTCCGGCTCGTTATATTTACAATGAAACATGTAACTGGAACCTCAGCAAAAATATTGAAAAAAGTTGATAATAATTTGCTGAAGGAACAAGAGCGTTTAAGCATCAGTGAACTTTAATTATAATTAAAGTTGTTATGAAATTTGAAAAATGGAGCTTTTGAGAATTTCTGCTAAGACAGAATCGACTAGACAGTTTACATCAAATCAAAGTTAATTGGATAAAACTTTTTTCTTTGACTTAGATCTGTGATCGTAACATTTTATAGGATTTCTTGTTTTCCGGAATTTTAGTTAGTGGAAGAAATGAACAGTGAAGTGGCATAAAATTGTTTGATGTTAAACTCCTTCTGGACTTCACGCGTGGTGTGGCATTTTACTCGTTGGGCGACGTAATTCTATTTTATAGATATATAAGCACCTTAATCAAAATATAATATTGTATTTAAAAATTGATTTTTAATTTGACGTTGATTTGTTGGTTTGTCGATTTATTTTAGAAAACGGAATTAAAGAAAATGAGAAGAAAACTTAGAGATTAAGTTAGAAGCGCATGGTCGAGGGTACGGCTAAGGAGAGTGGTGAAAAAATGGGCGTGTCAAAGGGTTTGTGCCAGAACATTTTTGGCAGCACATAGTTGTTGCCTATACCATGGACCTATTATACTATTGATAAATATGGGCGTATAAAGTAGGAGTGGTGTAACTAAGGGTGTAAACAAGTGGGAGTTCTGCATACGAGAGTTCACCAGGGGCGTGGTTAAAGAATGCGTAAAAAAATAGGTGTGATTAAAAAAAATGGACGTGGTAAGTCTTGAAAGCTATTGAAACAACATGTCTAATGCATCAAATAAGTAAATTCATTATTAAATGGAATGGAATTCTACTAATTACTGTTTTCAAATTAAAAGAAGCTTTGCTGTAACAATTCATTATATCCCTTATTTCGCAAAGTGCTGATTTATCTCGCTGCAAGTCATCCGCAGAATTTTATGAACCAAAAGAACCAAAAAAGAATTTCACTCGCTGTTGTAAAAGGATTTATAGGAATTTACAAGTATCGTAAGAAAATGAAGAGAAAGCGAGTTAATCCGATAATCCTTTTTGGCCCAACGAGCCAATATCTACTTACGTCCCCATTTATCTCATCGGATTCCGACGCTCTTATTGCTCGCTTTTATTGCAATAAAGGTGGAATATATTAGAAAGGCCAAAGTCCCTGACAGCATCACTGAGGAAGCATACTAAGCAGGTTCTTTCTCTAAATGCAAAAGCTCAAAGCTGTATTGTAAAAAGAATTAATAAAGAAGAATGTATTTTCCTATATTTTTTTTCAATAGAAATATTTTTTATATACACAATATTAGGGTATATACACAATATTTGGCTGTTCATGGGTGAGATATGTTCACTAATTGAAGGAAATCCAGGACCAAGTGATCTTCAGGGTACATAGCTCAATAAGGAATGTCGAAGGGCTTTCTCCTTGCATGATAGTTCGAAGCACTAAATCTTACAACGATTTAAGGATTAGAGCGCTATGCTCCACATGATTTGCAGGAACCGTTTGTCTTCATTGAGTCGTAGTAACTAGTGTGTACTAGTTAATCCTCTAATCTGAAGTTAGTTTCGCAAAGCAGTCGATCCAAGGGATTCCGATACTCGTTCTCATCCCAATTTGTCCCTATCTCAAAAAGCCCTTTACTGAGATAATGATTCAGCCGTATTTCATTCAATCTTCTGCCTCTTGATAAAATCCAGACATCAAAGGAACAAAAACACTTGACAATAGAAAATTTTGATTTGCCAGAGGTCATGTATAATTTGAGCCTCTTTCGGAAATGAGCCAAGGGATAAATGACTTTCCAGATCATGAATGTTTTTGATGACTCTGGGAAGAGTAGAGGTGGGTGGAACGAAAGGGCGAAACAATTGTTTCACTGGCCCGAGCATAGCAGCGTCGACCATCATGCCGGCCTTAATTTAGGAAAATCCGGCTCGGAACCGCGCGATCATTGGTGCGTGGACCAAGTTTAGCGAGGAAGTGAATGATAGCTCGCATGCTATTTATATGTCGATATGTAGGACTGTGTGCTTCACAATTTCACATCTACAATCAACAGACAACATTCTACAGACCATTGTGTATGGGTGTGGGTAGGATATAGCCATATACTGGTTAATCCGATAATCTCCTGGTTCGGTCCATTGGGTCAACGTCTACTCTCCCTTCCTATCCATCCCCACAAATTCAGCCTCTCTTATTGCTCGCTTTTATTACTAAAGAATATATTAAACCATCCAGAAACACTGACCTCTTAAGCCTAATATGATAATCTTCCCATAACTCTGTTTTTTCAAAAAAAGAAATAAGGTGCATAAATAAAAAAGCATTTTCCAAACAGAATCACAATATACCATTATCTCTGTATTATAGAAACACTTCGCCGTCGCCGTGTCCAAAATTCAGCACCTAACCTCTACGAAATCTGTACCCCTTTACACCTACCCGCCTTTAATTTATTTTACGTTCTTGCTACGCTTTGACGTCAACGTTCTTCCTCAATCTACTCTGTAACTCTGTCCTCCTTTTCACCTATCCCCCGTCCCCTACGCCGTACCCTACACATGTCACCCCCTACATGTTTGCGTGCCCCCAATAAAGTTTTTAAATTAAATTTTTAATTAAATTAAAAGCAGTCCTATAGTAACTAATTTAAAATATATTTTATTGGTCATCAGCTAACTTTATTGAAGTTTATAAAATTTATGTATATAGTATTTAGTTATTTTAATAATTTAAAAATAAATGTAACATATTATGTTTAGGAGTGACTACAGCGATACCAAACATATACATCCAGCTACACCCTTCCTAATTTCCCGGAGTCCCCCCGTTTTTTATATCCATTCACGCAGTGGGTAGTAAATCTCAAAATCTATGTGAGATATCGATTTAAAAGTTGAAAATTCATAGCTCTCGCAAAAAATACTATAGGAATTTATAGTAACAATTTTTCATCACGAATATCGTAATATTGCCAGGTGATGTATTCAATTTCCAATAATAACCAAAAAGAGCAATAAACAGTACAAACGTACCAGGGGTGATAGTTAAAGTTTGCCGGGTGTACTCATAGATGTCGCTAGAGATATGCATACATTTCTATGGTTTGGCATCTATGTCATATTTTTCATGGACAATAACCTTCAAAAATACACAATTCCATTCTGCCAAAATAATAGCATCATAGTTATTAACCTCAGTGAATATGTCGACTTTCGTTCCAAGTAAATCGCATTTGCGGCATTCATTGCTTTTCTTATTTCATCAAAAAAAAGCAGTTGAAGCTCATCAATTGCTCGTAGAAACTTATGGTGAACATGCTCCAGTGATTAGAACATGTGACACATGGTTTTGTCAATTTAAAAGTGGAGATTTCGATTCAACAGACAATGGACATCCTGGAGCAGCGAAAAAGTTAGAAGACGAGGAATCGCAGGCTTTATTGGATAAAGACCCAACCCAATCGCAACAACAATTGGCGCAAACACTCAATTGGACCCGAGGAGCAATTCGCCAACGTTTAAAAGCCATGGGAAAATCCAAAAGTATGGAAAATGGGTACCACACCAACTGAACGATAGACAATTGCAAAATCGAAAAATAATTTGTGAAATGCTGCTTGAATGGTTCGAAAGAAAATCTTTTCTGCATCGAATTGTCACGGAGGGCGAAAAATGGATTTATTTCGAGAACCCGAAGCGGGCAAAATCATGGCTTTCACCTGGTGAGGTCAGCCTATCGACTCCAAGGCCAAATCGCTTTGGTCGTAAGACAATGCTCTGTGTTTGGTGGGACCAGTGTGGTGTGGTGTACTTCGAGTTATTAAAACCTGGTGAGACGGTGAATACGGATCGCTACCGATAACAAATTATCAATTTTAATCATGCGTTGATCGAAAAACGGCGGGAATGGGCCCGAAGATATGGACCCATTGGGCCTATATAAATATTATCGCACCCGCCGTACTCTCCAGACTTCGCCCCGTCCGACTATCACCTTTTCGAATCGATGGGACACTCACTCGCAGAGCAGCGCTTCGCCAATTTTGAAGAAGTCGAAAAATGGATCGTCGAATGGTTTGCCTCGAAAGAGAAAAAGTTTTTTTGAAATGGTATCCATGATTTGCTTGAAAGATGGGCAAAATGTGTGGAATCCAATGGTCAATACTTTGAATAAAATTTTTTTTAAATTCCCTTGAGGATTAAGTGTTTTCTTTATTGAAAAAACCGGCAAACTTCAACTAACACCCCTGGTAAAAGGCCATTATTTCTAACATTTTTTTCCAAAAAATATTTGAAATAAGTCAAAAGGTCAAAGTTTTAAAAAATTAGAAATAATTTTTCAAATATCTTTATTTTCTTCTGGAGAGTTATACGTAGCGTTATTTGTATCTAAAAATCCTGATATATTATTCCCGGAAAATAATTAACAAGAAACAAGATAATGAAAATAATACTAATAACGTTTGGAAAGAAAATTTTGATTAAATACCTAATAAAGGTTTATTGTATATTAGAACAAATATAATTGAAATTGTTTATTTTAAATATTTAGAATACCATTTATTTTGAAATTATTTAAATAATTAGGAATATTTGTATATAAATTATATAGGTTTTAATGATATTGATTGAAGACAAAAAATATTTAAAATTCCCTTCTTTAAATAGTGGTAGACATTAAATTCATCTTATTTCATATTTTTTCCTAACGACTGGTGATAAAAGGTCTCTTTCAATTTTTCTGCTGTCTTTTTAACCGAAAAACAATTCAGAGGAGAATTTAATAAAATGAATCTTCCGTAAAGAAAAAAAGTTTTAGGCATAAGGCATTTCGTTCTATGAATATAAAGTACAAGTTCATACTTTTATCATAGAATCTTTTGAAAAGAATGGTGTGTTTCTACGCAAAGCTATGTGTAACGTCTATGCTAGTTTAAGTCCGGAGGTTGAATGCAAAATTGTTCTCGTGAATTCTCCAGGCCCTGCACAAACCCTCGTTCTGCGTTCGTTTGCAGAATGTTAAGTAGATTCTGGGGCTGCTCACCCTCCTCATATCTACCCCTAAGTTATTTTTTCTATACTTGACGCTCAGGCCACTAAAACTCCTCTATAACCATAAATTGTTCACTGAGTCTGTAAGCCGACCCACTTACATCTCTAATCCCGTGTTAGTGATAAATAACTATATTTTCTTTATACATTTTCATTGTGATTCAGTATTTATCTGGGCTTCCAATCTATACTAAATGTTAGTATAAAGTAACTAGATTGTTAGAATGTTGCAGGTAAATTATTTCAAATCTATGACTAATAGCGAAAAGTGTTTCAGATAAAGGTTAAAGGTCCAAGTTAAAGGCCTCCTTTCTTAAGTTTTTAATCAAATTAAAAAAATGTTTTGCGATGAATGAAACCCTCTTTCCTTTATGCGCAAGCAATTACCCAATTCCGAGGAGTATAAATCTGCAATAATTTGTAGCTTATAACTGTGTGCTACTTATATCTATATTAACTTTTGTCTTGAACATTTTTTGCCATCAGGTATTGATTAGGAGCAGTTCACCTGAAAAGATTCCAACAATCTACTGACGACTTTTTTTGGTAATTCTTTTGCGAATCAAAAAATTTTGTAACTCTTTGGTTTTTTAGGTTTTCCAAATTATATTTTTCTGGAACTCTTAGACTGATTTGAAAATGCATTATTATGCAAACAAGTTGCAAAGGGGCTTTCTTTAGATGACAATTTGTATTCTATATTTATTTATAAAGAATTTATTTTGTATTTTAATTTAAGGAGAAGATCACTATTTAAACTCTTATCAGTCTAGTTGTGTCATTTCATGTAAAAACAGGTCTTCACATGGAATTACGATAGGCCGCTGGATGCGACGAGGTTGCTAGGAAAGTTTAAATCCGCTGCGAACTCAATCATCCTGATTAACGTGTCAGTAACGCTGTTTCAGTCTTGATTAAGGGCTAAGCCCTGCTTCTATGGAATTGGTGTAATGAATGTCGACGTGAAGAATTCGATTTGCAAAGTAACAAATTGGGAGCCCACTGGGAGGTCTTCTAATAAAAAACATCGTTTGAAAAGAAATTGATTCACAAAAAGGCGTAGATGTTAATTTATAAGGTCATTAAACCCTGAAGTTCATCAGGGGGGAAAAATATTAATTCAATGCAAAAATTAATATTCTTCTCAAGCAGTGTGGCCCATTTCTTTCTGTATTGCTTCATAAAAGAATTATAATAAGAAATATTCAGATATTTTCCCGTTTAAGAGGTTTTCACTAATAGAGACTTTTCAGACATAATAATAATAATTTGTGTATCTATGGTTGAATGTATACTGTATAACTAATGTTTCCCTTAATTTTCGAGTTTAAAATTCGTTTGATCCTAGGGGCGAATTTCGTTTCAGTGTCCAAAAAAATTATTTGCTTCCAATTTTGTTCCAATCGGTTAATATTTACCCATATCATACACCGCTTGAGGCTTTCCATATGATAAAAATAGAAAAAAATGTGAAAAATTAAAAATTCCACATAACTTTCTCAGTTATCGTCAAATTCTTTCACAAATTGATGAATGCAACTTTCTTTCATACCCGAAGAAGGTCACTGAACGTAAACAATTATTTTTTTATTTTTAAAATGGTTGTCCAATTGTCTGACGAATTCTAGTCAATAGGTCCGAAGCAAGGTATGATATTAAAAATAATAAATAAATAAAATAAACGAAAATTGGAGTTTTTTAAGATTACAAGAAGATTATTCATTTTCCTATTTTCAAGGAAAGATTCTCAAATTTGCATGTCGAGCTTATTTATTTGCAAAAACTATGCCATAGATAGTGACAACCGAAATTAAAAAAATCCAAGATTTTGATTAGCGAGATAAAAAAAAGGTGTGAAAATCTCCATTTCTCAACGAAAGCCTCTTCACTAGCAAGATAAGCATTTTCAGAAACTGTGCAGTAGTGCCTGACAGTCGCTATTACAAAAATAAAAGATAGTGGTTCAAACTAAAATGGTGATTTCAAATAATATTCTTACTTTTATTGTAAAACGTAAGTTTAGCTTGTAAGTTTGTGTTAAGGTAGTAGTCTGAATCTTGAAACAGTAAGCATTGTAAATTTACGTAAACTAATTGACCGGTTGGTGTTCAGTGGTAGACATACAGTAAAACCTCGATAATTCGAAGTGCTCCGGGACCGACAAAAACTTCGAATTATCGAAAATTCGAATTATCGAACATAAGAGTATAAACGCGCATAATTCGCATATACGTTTATTATACGTCCTAGATAACGTATTATGAATTTCCCTTAAAATACATTCGATGCGGAAA